>QNUK01000847.1:0-65000 GCA_013621035.1 Clarias magur | reverse complement strand
AGATGGAGAGTGTAGATACATTTTTAAAAATGCTGCTTGTTTTTTTTTTTTTTTTTCAGGAAGAATTGCTGTTAGGGATTGTGTGAACTTCCAGATCTAAATGCAGAGTCTTTTACTGCTTGTTGATGCACAATATGGACAAATGTATGTGGGCAAACCTGTTAACTATTGAATTCATTAGGGCAAACCTTTTTTATTATTATTTTGGGGGGATTTTTCCCAGTTATCTCGTATCTAATTCCCGACCCCACGCCCCTCCCCTTACCCCCTTAATTAGGGGACTCCCAAATTAAGGCTACTACTACCAGTCAAGGGCGGATAAAGACTATCCATGTGTTGCGCTCACGCACCATTGGGAGTGGTGTAACACCAAGGGAGGACAGCGCTATCTGCTTCTACCACTTGTGTGAGCTCACAGATGCTTGTGATTGGCCGTAGAGCCACGATTAATATAAGGACCTCCCATCCCTTCCCCTGAGCGAGCTTGACCAATCGGCTCTCTCCAGACCGCCAGTTGCGGGCGGCTATACCATCACCCAGGATTCAAACTTGCGATCTCCGGATGATAGGGCGAGCAATTTATCACTGTTTCACTCAGGGCAATCTTAATGCTTCAGCATACCAAGACATCTTAAAAATGCTCTGCTTCCATCTTTGTGACAACAGTTGGTGGAAGGCTCTTTTCTATTCCAACTTGAATGTGCCCCAGTGAACAAAGCAAGGACTATAAAGACATGGTTTGAAGAACTCGGTGTGAAAGAACTGGCCCAGCCCGCACAGAGCCCTGACTTCAACCCCTTTAAGGACATTTGGGATGATTGCTAGCCAGGCCTTATCGTGCAGCATCAGTGTCTGACCTCATAAATGCTCTCCGGAATGAAAGGGCACAAATACCCACAGAAATACTTCAAAATCTTGTGGACAGCCTTCCAAGAAGAGTGGAAGCTGTTGGAGCTGCAAAAGAGGGACCGACTCCATATTGAAGTTTGTCAATGCAGGTTTAGCCAAATACTTCTGTCCACATAGTGTATGGGAAGTGGTCGTATGTGGTGGCACCGACCACCCTTAAAACAAGCCTTGCCACCCTAATTACCATCCCAACATCAAAAAGTCATTATTTCCATGGAATTTCGAAAACGAATTAAATGTTACAAATCTGACAATGTTCCTGCTCCACCATGGCCATCACTCCTCATTTTGTCAGATTAAATTTATTTAAATGATGTAGATGAAATTAAAGAATTGGGAACAAAGGTTTTTACCGTCACAAGCTGCAAAGTGACAAAAAAAATACTATTTTAAAATTTGCTATGTACCAACCTCAGCAGCAACCTCATTTCCCCACTCGTCTGTTCCTTACCTTTTAGAAGTTTCTTTTACCTACATAAAAGTTTTTCAAATTCTTAGTTCACTGTGTGGCTTAAACCATTCCTCTGAAACTGCTCAGGTTCTCGGACTGGGCAAAAAATAAGAGACAAAAATGTTATTCAGGAAGTCTGGAGAACTATTGCTCAAGACTATATTAAAATAGAAGACAGTCTGGCTATTTGGAAGCAAAATATGAAGAAATAAAGAACAGTCTAATATTGATTGTTCATAAATATGACATATTACACATAAAAAGCGCTAAATTAAGGCATATGTCCTGTCCATATCCAGTCTGCATATCGATCCTTCACCATCACCCACTTTTATAGCATTAGCTCTGATATATGAGCTCCCATTGTTCTCGTTTGAAGTCTTTTCTCTCTGGCTGTCTTCTGGGTTTTTCTCTCTTCTACCTGACAGCAATAAAAGTGGGTCACCTTCCATTTTGTGTGGTTCTTTCAGCAGGATGCTTTACAGCTTCGCCAGCGACTGACAGCAGAACTAATGCGGCCCTTCGTCTCGCGCGAACCACAAGCGACTGTTTTTCCTTTTAAACGACCGCATAGCGTACCACAGACAGCCCAGATACAGTGCTTTTAAAACCCAATAACTGCTTCAGATCTTTGATGTGTGCTGAGGTCGAGGGAAAGCAGACAGCAGGGTTTCAGTAATGGGGGGAGAGAGAGAGAGAGAGAGAGAGAGAGAGAGAGAGAGAGAGAGAAGGGAGATGGTCGTATCACAGTTTCTTCGTCCCTATCCTTATCCTTTATCCTGACGTTATTTTTAGGATGCGCCCTAAAGCCCGACTCGCTTGATTTACTCGGGGACAAGTGGAGTTTGGTGCAGATTTGTAGAAAATGCTGAGAAACGATCAGTAGCTCCATGGCTGACTTTAGCCAGGTTGTAAGAAATATCTTTAGCTTTGTTTTGTTCCTTTTTACCCTTTTTTTTGTAAACTTAATTTAGTGTTTTCAATGCTTTTCATTATTATTATTATTTTCAATTTATAATATATTCAACTTTTTTTAAAACTATATTTATTGATATTCTCATTAAATAACTTATTATTTCAAGATATTTAATTATCATAAATAATAACTTTTCATTTCAAACTCGATGTAATTTATTGTTTAAAGACATAGTATTATTGTATTGACATAAATTAAATATTGCATCATAACCTATTTCAAGATACTGCCTATGTATATTGATTTAAACAATTTTTCAAAAATATTTTCTCATTATTTCAACTAAACAACTAGGTCCGGGTTTGATTCTCCCCGTGCTTGGTAGGTTTCCTCTGGTTTCTTCCCACAGTCCAAAGATATGCAGATGCTAATTGGCATTCTCAAATTGTTCATAATGTGTGAATGAGTGTGTGAGCGTGTGTATGTGTGCCGGCAATGGATTGCCACCCCATCCAGGGTGTAACCGGCCACCTGCCCAAAGTCTCCTAAGATAGGCTCCAGGCCCCATGCAAAAGCAGTATAGACAATGATGACAATAATTCAATATTTTAAGGCATTGAATTTTATTTCTTACCTGCTGTTCAACGTTTGAGTCGCGCATTTTCATTTAGATGTAAAATTTCAATTAAAATAACTAAAATTTATAAATGTAATGAAATGTACAACATACTCCTTTTTTTTTTTATTACAGTACATTTTTCATTCCTTTACAAAATGAAGTCTATGTTTTTGCCAGACATTTATTTTGACTGTTACCTTTTGATATTTTAATGAACATGTTTTAAAAGGCAGGAAAAGTTTCCGGTTTAAAGTTATTTGATAGTCTGTTTTCACTTGCTTTGCAAATAAGGTAAATGTTTGAATGGTGTACCTCAGGGTTATGTATTCAGCCCAGTGTTATTCTTTTTACTATATATGAATTAAGACTTAAAATTCTGAAATGTAATGTTTTTAACTCAAAATAAACACATTAGCTCATTTCACTCTGAATTGTGTTTCAACATGACCTATTGGTTTGTCATTCGATTCCCATGTAGGCAACATTTAAAAGCCTGCTTATTAAAATCCCAGGCTGAATCTCGACACCAAGAATTACAAAGTCACCAAGACATCTCTAAAAATAATTAGCTGTAGCTTATAGGGTGCAGACGGCTAATCTCTGTAACAAGCACAATCATGAAAGCAAAGTTTTTAATCAACAATTTTTTCATTATACAAAAGAATATGTTGTAATTGTGCCATGTAGAGCGCTCATTACACGAGAAAACAAGGGCTGTCTGATAATACAATGTCCTTCCTTTTTATTTAAAAGTTGCAGAATAATTTGAAGGAGTTTTACTTGTTCTGCCCAGTTAGTGGAGAAACTATGAAAGCATGTTGTTGATCATTAGTGTGGCGACAGGACATAACAGTCTGCTGGATTCAGTCCGCCGGTTTCCTCCGGAAAATATCGAAGACTGAAACATAGCAAATTATGTGCTAAACTGTTGAATATGACTGTTTAATAAGAGAACATGTTTCTTATGAGTTAGGCTGCCTGTGTACTTGGAATTTGTCATTTGAAATGTAAAATATAAATTAAATTTGATTATAGACCTCCTTTAAGCCTGTTTTTCATGAGTATTGAGTATTAAATATAGACATTCTAAGATTTAAGATTTAATTATTTATTTTTTTAAATCATGCATTGCATCTAAAGTCTTTAGTAGTATACTGTAAGTGCCCAAAAATGGCATCTGTGCTCATAGTTCTCCATGTGTCATTGCCTATTTTTAGAACAGAAGGACCTGATTTAGACATTTCAGTAAAAAGGAAATCTTGATGTCTAATCTTTTGGCTTGGGAGGCTTTTTTTATATTCTCTCTCACTTTTAGACTTTGTATGCTGAGCTCAGGCACCTCTCCTGACCTTTAGATTTGTGTTCTGGATTCCCCCGGGTTCTCCCACTGTCTCAGAGGTGATAGGGTCAGGAATAACATGGCATGGAGAACAGGAAGTCATAAAAAGGTCTGTGTATTCATGAGGACAGTATTTGATTTCAACTCAAAGAAACTTTTACTGCAGTTTTTCTAGCAGTGGCATTTTTTTTTTCTTCTTCTTCTTCTTTTTCACGGAGGGCACTTGTCATGTGTCCAGGCTCTATGAGTCAGCTGGACTGAAAGACGCTGGCCTCAAAGGGAATTCACAATGAGCCTGGCTCAAGCGCTTACATCAGCGCCTGCCATCAGCGAGCCATCTGGGACTTTGGCTCCAACGGTGAAATCTTAATGTTCAAAGTTTCAAATGACCCTCCTCGCTGCTAAATGCACCATTTTATACCTGCTACGTATTTCCCAGCATCCTTTTAGCAGCAGGTCATTGTGTTTTGTGTCCTTTGGACCACTCTGCTTTCCAGATCTTGGTCTTCGTTTGCCTCCAGGCTCGCACACGTCTCGTTCTTGTTCCCCTGAGTCGCCATGGCTTGGTCTCCGAGGCCGTCTGCTGATTGAGTGCCTTGGCTCATCCCACTCTTGGCCTGTGGAATTAGCTTGGTTTCATTGAATAATGAAGTGGAATGTGTACCCAGTGCTCTAATTAAAACCCATGGTCATTCATCTATCTAATTGCTCCAGCGCCTAGCAGGATCATTTCCTTCCCACTGTACCATTCCCATGCAGGGACTTGGCCTGGTGCCCAGTACATAGCAAAGACAAACCTGTGCAATTTCACCTGCGAGTGAACAGAATGAATACTGGCGTAGGCAGAAATGTGCCGAACAGAATTTCTTTCTTTTCCTTTTTTTTTTTTTTTTTTTTTTTTTAAACCAAAAATAAGGTTATTTGAGTTTACTCACCATGTGGAGATTGCGGGATGAATTGGTTTTAAGGGTTTATTGAAAAAGAAATGGAAAGAAAGTACCTTTATTAGTCATAAGTTGAGATTGAATTGAAGATGAATATCCTTAAAAAATCAAGTCTCTATGCAAAGCAACAGAAATGACTTTCGGTATTTTTACTTTAGCTGCTCATAAACAAATAATCAAGCACTAACACAGCAGAGAGAGAGAGAGAGAGAGAGAGAGAGAGAGAGAGAGAGAGAGAGAGAGAGAGAGATAGTACAGTATCAATGTACTTATACTAACAGCTAACAGACTCGTTTGGTCAAGTTTTCATGACATCCTGACTTCTGCATTAGAATTTTAGGCATTGGTCTTCCTTCTTATTCCATGTCCAGTCTCTTATATTTATATGATATGGATCTAGAAGAAAAAAAAAAAATCATCCCTTCTGAATATCTTGCGACACTTCGTCTGTGCATCACCCTGGTAATGCAAGCATGACAGACATGTTCCTGCTAATTAAAAAATGCAATATTTATAAAATAGAAGAAAAAAAAATGTATATTTAATATTCAAGCCATAGCAGGACTTTTAATTCTGCTGAATAACAGAACACAGTTAAGACAGTAAACACTCTCCTGCCCTTATCCCTGTGTTTCACTAGTGCCTGGATACCATCAAGGTAGAAGCTTTAAGTCCTGGTTAGATCTTAATAATCCTGATATTATGTAAAATATAAATTGATATCTTACAAGAAGTATAACTACTATACTACAGCACCTCCAGGGTTCGGATTCGATTCCCAACCAGGCTCGATTCCCGTCTCTGTGTGCTTGGAGTTTGCATGTTCTCCCCATGCTTGGTGGGTTTCCTCCATGTGCTCCAGTTTCCTCCCACAATCCAAAGACCTGCAGGTTAGACTATTTGGCATTCCCAAATTGCTTGTAGTGTGTGTGTGTGTGTGTGTGTGTGTGTGTGTGTGTGTGTGTGCCCTGCGATGAAATGGGTCCCTGTCCAGGGTGTACCCAGCTCCTTGCCCTCAGTCTCCTGGAATAGGCCCCAGGCCCCGCGTGACCGTATAGATGATTAGTGAGTGAGTGAGTGATAAAAAAATTAGAGAAGGGAGGGGCTCAAAACTTCTACACAGGACCGTAGCTGCGGTGCATTCTGTAATGTTGATTCCAGCCATTGCCCGATATATCCAGCACTTCTCATTTCTCATTACCATGACAGTGCTGGAAAATGTTCCGTTTTTTTTTTTTTTTTGGTTTGTTTATGAGCAAACAACGAAATCCGTCCAACGTTAGCTTTGTTTAAGATCATTAAAATGTTTTTTATTCCTCCTATTCCCTGCCATTAGAAGCGGGCTCGTGATAACGGTGTCCCACTGTGACATCAAAGCAGCGGAGGACGTCTAACTTCTCATGGGAATAGCGAAAAATAGCACCAACCAACAAATTGGCCTACAAACACATCTCATGTTGGATTTTTCCTTTAAACACGCTACGAATTTGCCGCAGTTTATGCATCAGCACTTTAGCAACACGGACATGAAGCACAACAACACACCACGGCAGAGCCGGACACAGCTGGAGGCCTCTCATCTCTCCGCTCATTCCCAGAGGGGAGCCCAAGCAGGGGAGGATAAAAAAAAAACGCCACTTGCTCGAGAAGGAGACAGAACCAGCAGACGCACCAATGCATGCTTATTTCCACTTCTAACACTGACTACACAATCCCCTGAGGAAGAACAGCCTCCAGCTGGGTGGAGAGCCTCGACCCTCCAGCACAGTTTCCACAGTTTTCATTCTCACTTTCTCACTCCATTCCAAATGATTCTCTGGAGTTTAACTGGCTGTCTAAGTGTATATCTTCATGCATCATCTATAAAAATGCTTGATTGTGTTCATTCATGCACTGACGGTATATGAAAAAAATATATATATATCAATCTACAATCATCATAATAAGTATATTTGCCCATCCATTGTCTTTGGGGTAAACAGCAGACGTTCATATCAGACATGTTCCTAAAAAGAACCAAAAGTAAGGTTCAATAAACTACATGGAACTCATAAAGAGTTTGTTTCTTGTCTCTTTGATATAACCCTAAGATATTCTGTGTAGAAGCCTACAAGAGAATATTTTCCTTTCTTTACCTAAGGCTCCAAATGGTACCGTTTTATAAATGTAACTTCTTCACAAGCGTGTCCAGTACAGTAGGTGTAACCACATGGTGACACACGAGCTGCCTGGTGTCTATAGAGGGGTCTATGGACCACAAATTATCTCTGGTTTAAAGATCTTTCTTAAGGTAAGACTTGTAATGTAAGGCTTACTAGAAGAGACGGGCCCTTAGAACACTTTGTATAATTTCTTAAACTGGTGTCCAGTGGTCATCAAGGACCTGGAATGAGGACATTCTTAGAGGGGAAAAAGTGGCTTTTTTGTATTGTATTGTGCTTTTAAAGGATGTTTGATGAGTACACAAGTTTTACACAAGTTCCATGACTAATATGACAAGATCCTTTTTTTATATTATTTTTATTGTTTCGGGAATCCACCGTCCCCAAGAGGCCACTTCCATACTGACTGAACATTTCACAATCACACTGCTTTCATTATTGGAAACCGTCGCACGGCCAAACTTTCGCCTCGTACCTGTAACATCTTTCGAAGGCTTCATCCAGTTTATTTCAGTTTCCATTAAAGTGAGAAGCCGTACATTAAGTGCTGATTGATTGCCCCATCCTGAGCCTCTGCCTCAGCTCCCTCCCTGTAATCCGAGCACTTTTAAGGTTCTTCGTTTAATCAGACATTTATGACAAGCTGAATATAGTAATAACAGGAGAATAAAAAGCTTCTGGAATTCATCATGTAATTATGTGTCACCGGCTTTTGTGGCTTGTTCCGTGGCCGTAATGTCAGCAGCGCTGCTGGGTACGAGTGTGAGAAAATAGGCTTTTGGGAACGTTCTCAAGGCGCTTCCTACTGTAGGTCTAAAGAAGAAAAAGGGTGGCGTTTGGTAGGAAGCCAGAATGGTAGGAGAAAAAAAAAACAGTATCAAAAGCACCTTCATATTGACTTACTGGAGATGGTGATTTTACAGCTTGAAATATTACACATCACTCTGGTGTGATGTAACTCAATGCTGTGCGGAAATGTAGTGAAGTAAAAAGTACAGATCTTACAGAAGTACACTAAGAAATCTAATCAAGTAAAGTAGAAGATACGGTACTACTGTACCAAAAGCAGGTTTCCACAGGGGTTCTTTGCTACTATTTCATTAGCTTTCTGATGTGGTTCCCAGTTGAGACTCCATTAATAACGAGGGATCAGAACTGTGAACCAAGGACGATTTGGGTAAATACTGTATGCTTCTTCGGGGATTCTTCTAATCCTTATATTAAAAAGTAGGAACGTTGGGATGTATTAAGGAGACGTGACCAGGGGAACAATTTACCCCCATGTAAGAACTCCTACGACGTGTTCCTAGTGCGTTGATTTTGTTTCTGACAAAATTTTCAGAAGGCATGTCCAGCACATACAGATATGGATGAAACAAATATACTGTATCACTCAACACAGGAGAACGATTTAGCTTTTTAGCTGATTAAATTATCATATTTAGACACTTCTTCTGACTCCCATCATAAATTTCAGTCCATAACTCAGGGTGTTTTTTTTTTTACAGCTTGTTTCTCTCTCTCTCTCTCTCTCTCTCTCTCTCGCTTCTTAAAAGTAGCCTCTAAAAACAGCTTGAATACAAAAGCCTTTTTACCCTTTCTCATTTGTTACCTAGCCATCCCGTGTGAAAAGCGAGTCATCTAATAAATCACACAATGCTGCGGGAGAGTGTAAAGCCCACACATGCTGCTAGATCATAAATTTCCAAGCACAAAAAAAAAAAAGTCCTTGGAACACCAGTGGGCACGTGTTTACCCAGAAACCCGCCGAGGCCCGGAACAATTACCCACCACCACACAGGCCTTCGGGGTCTGGGCTGCTACACTTATGCGCCACATACGTCTCATTATTCATCCTCAGCCTCGACAGACGAGACCTCGACCAGGACATAGGCCATGACAGGATGGTCCATATGGCTGCAGGTCCATTCTTTAATTCCAGGCCAGGACATGACTGAGACTGAGGCTCAGTTCATGTTAGAATTAATAAAAAAAAATGTACCCTTATCTACAGGTGCTTTCATATCTACAGCATTAATTTTGTCTGAGTAGAATCCTGGTTTATTCTGTTCCTCCTTTGTGCATTTTTTTTTAGGCGGGTGTTAACACAACACTCTTAACACAGATCAGATTGAGGGTGTCTGAGAGTGTCCCAGGGACATTTCCATTGTTTGAGACATGATTTGGAAACACTGTTGTCCGAGTTGTGGGGACAATGTCCTTGGAAACCACTTCCATTCAATGCTAGTAAATGTTACGAAACGAAATGAGTCCTGGGGACTGGGGCGTTTGAAGGGTGGATCAGTGGCCTTGACCTCTTTGCCTGTTTGTGCACGGTGGCCTGTGGTGCGCTGAATGTTCTGGGGCCTTTCTTTTGTGGCCAGCATTGACGTTTTTGTATGTCAGGTTGTCCTGCATTGTCTTCTCAGTGGGATCTGACTGGGTCAGCTTCCATTTGGTCTCCATGAGCATCTTTGGCCACGTCCTGTCCCAATTTTACTGGTGGATAGTTGATAATCAATCCTCCATCTATCCAGCCATCCAGGAACCTTGGTGGTTCAACCAGGGACTATGGAGGCCAAAGGTGATTACCATTTGTATTTCTTCGCTCCAGGCAACATTCACATGTGCATTCACACAATACAGGCAATTTGGGAACGCCAGTTAGCCTAACCTGCATGTCTTCAGATTGTAGTAGAAAATCAGAGTACCCAGAGGAAACCTTCCAAGCATGAGGAGAACATGCACACTCCATGCACTCAGACCCTGAGCGAGGCGACGGTGCTAACCACTGAGCCACCAAGCCGTCCAGACAGATCCTCCAAGACATTAAAGCCTAGTAAAATATACAGGGTGGGATATTTATATGGATACACCTTAATAAAATTAAGGTGTATCCATATCCTAGATGAACAGTTTCCTGAAAAGTGGATTGGTCGTCGTGGGCCAGTTGAATGGCCCCCAAGGTCTCCCGATCTGACCCCCTTAGACTTTTATCTTTGGGGTCATCTGAAGGCAGTTGTCTATGGTGTGAAGATACGAGATGTGCAGCACCTGAAACTACAGATACTGGAAGCCTGTGCTGGCGTTTCTCCTGCGGTGTTGCTATCAGTGTGTGAAGAGTGGGAGAAGAGGGTTGCATTGACAATCCATCACAATGGGCAGCACATTGAACACATTTCATAAGTGGTCAGAAACTTGTAAATAACTCATGAAAGAATAAAGTTACGTTAAAACCAAGCACACCATTGTTTGTCTTGTGAAATTCCCAATGAGGTCGATGTATCACATGACCCTCTGTCTATTGAAAAAAAAAACAAAAGTTGGATCCAAGATGGCCGACTTCCAAATGGCCACCACCCATCTTGAAAAGTTCGCCCCCTCACATATACTAATGTGCCACAAACAGGACGTTAATATCACCAACCATTCCCATTTTATTAAGGCGTATCCATATAAATGGCCCACCCTGTATAATAAGCTAAATATAAAGTGTTAACAGCTTTTTAATGTAATCTATGGGACATTTTATAAAGAAAATAGGATATGATATTATAATACTTATGATATTATAAAGAAATCCCGCATGCAAATCAAGTAATATTATTAAATTTTATGCACTAAATACTGTACAGTATGTATCTTGGCTGATCACGTAGATTTCTAGAACATCTATGTAAATTCATCTTCTTCCCCCCTTGCCTGAGTCTAGACATATTGTGAATTGTCTGAGCATTGCGATATGTATATAAATATTAGGCTGCACTGACAGCGACTGCGTAACAGCTCACTGATTCTATTACTCTCCCCGGCTTGTATTTCCAGAGTTGCTGTCCTGTAATCGAGAAATTGCAGCCTGTGCACAATAAACAGTGACCTAAGCAGAAACAGGGATGTTAAGCGACATCAGGCAAGTTTAGCGCTTTGAACTCTGCACTTTTTTTTTTCTTTTTTTTTTTTTTTTATTATATCGAGATTTTTTTATTTATTTATTTATTTATTTTTTATTGGGTTGTTGGTGGCCATGGATATTAGAGCAGCCCTCTTGAAAAGCTGAGATTATTGCCACATATGGGTCTCTGAAGGATGAGTTACTCGTCTCCGTGCTTCGTACAGGAAAAAAGCTGAAGTCGAAACCCAGAGCGGTTGTTATGGCGAGCTAAAATGAACACTAAAACCAGCATTAAAAACACAGCGGCGCTGTAACGTTTACAGCCATCGTGCGAGGAGTCCGTTTCTGCTGTAAGTGCGCTATAAAGGAGCTGGTGGTTTGAGTCATCAGCGGTTCAGGAACGACAGCTTGAGAGACGCTGGTTAAGAATCGCAGAGTAAATATTTTGATTGGGTCGATACAGGTTTGATGACTAATTCATAAACGTGCTATGTAAAGCAAGAAAACATGGGCGGGCAAAGGTTCTGGAAAAATACTACATTTCATGTGGAGGATAATGTTTTTTTTGTTTTTTTTCCTTTAAAGCGTATCATTGAGCGTTCCATATTTTGGCTCTGATGTGCACAAAAAAAAAAAAAGAAAAAGAAAAAGAAAACAAAGTTGAGAAAACAAAACTTTCAGCCCTGAAAATGCTGCTCCTGAGATGCAAGCTAGGAATTATGGAAATCCGATGTCATGGGTCACACCTATTTATTTAATTAAATGTATTTAATTTGGAGAATTTTTAAGTAGTGCCATTTTAGTCTGCTTACACCCATGATGTATTTTGTAGCTCAAGAGTACTCTGTTGCGTGTTTGTGTTTTGCATTTCTCGGCTTAAAAGTTATGCACTTCAGTACCATGGTTGGTTGATTTATCTTTTAGCATAGCGATTTGCCATTGCGAAGAGTTTTTGCCTAATAAGAAATTGGGGTATGTGAAGAATAAAAAATTTCAGTCTGAAGGACAACTCTTAGACGCCTCACGGCTTCAGAGTTGAGAGTTCGAGCTCCACTCCGGGTCTGTGTGCATGGAGTTTGTGCATGTTCTCCCCGTGCTTGGTGGGTTTCCTACTGCTGCTCCAGTTTCGACAGTCCAAAGACATCCATCCGTTCCCAAGTGTGTACATGTGTGCCCCTGCCTTGTTCCCTCCTTCTATAGGTTCCAGGCGCCCATGACGCCGTATACAGGATAAAGCAGTATCGAAGATGAACGGATGAAATTAATGAAAGTGTCTGCAATTATATATTTTTTTTAATTACTCAAAAGATACTTACTTATACAGTATACATTTTCCATATGCTGCAGTCATGCAAGTTATTATAACTATTATGTGAGGAATGAACCACTGGGGGTGCTGTTAAAGGAAACCACTCAACTTCAACTTCACACTGCTGATTATATTTTCCCACAAGGATCGTGAAGTATAATTAGTTCTTTCTGTAGGCAAATTTGCACTTTATTTCTTTCTGGTTTCCGGTTCATTCACAAAGAAAGAACACATTTCTAGCTACAGTTTGCTTTAAAAAAAAAATTTTTTTTTCTTTATAAATTTTTTATTAATTTATTTTAATATAGGGTTTTTTTTTTTTTTTGCATTAAGGAGCATCAGGGGGCTAATATAAAGAAAGCAGATTTTCTTTTAGTTCCTTTTAGGGACTGGATGAAAAAGAAAAAAATAAACCTAATTTTTGATTTGTTGTCAAGATAACAGCTTGCATGTCATACCAGATGCAACCACAAGGGGCATATGATCCAGCATACTGTACTAATGAAAAAACTAGTAGATTTCTCTTTTTTTCCTTCCACTTAATCACTCACATTCATTTCACTAAACCACAATCGGAGAAGCGAGACCTACAGAAGAGTGTAAACAGCAATCCAGAAATGTAGAAACTAATAAAATCCAATACATGAATATATTACAAATAACAAGCTATTTTTCCAAAGTGTCTTTGAAATTGAAAAATTAGTCCAGGTGAAGAAACACTACAGATCGCATGGTAAATTGGATATTTGTTTGATTATTTGTATATGATAGAAAGATAGAGTTACAGTATATGTGGACATGTGAGTTAGACAAAATCCATCTGCTTTATTGGGAGATTCGTCAGGAGTCTGGTGCTGTAGGTTTCCTGAAAGCTTTATATACAGTTTCATAAAAAAAATTTAAAAAACACTTGTTCAGATGTGAAAGCAAAACAGAAAAGGGCAATTCTTCACTTTTTTAATGTTGTCCAACACGTTACTTTCTTCTATCTCGTTGCCTTCTTGATATGTTTAGCATCGCCTTTGGTTACAAATCATTTCCAAATGGCAGCCCTATCATAAATATCAGCTTCAGGAAGCTAATGTTGTGTTAATAACCTTTAACTCAGAGCCGGCGTTCCTATCTCCTGAGGCATTTTTTTTCTTCTTTTTTTTTTTTTTATGGTTCTGAATTATGTTATAACTCAGAGAGATTATTTGCTTGCCATGCTGACTGGCACGCCTGAAAGTTAGACAGCCGAGTAATCAGCATTGTTTATGACTCGTTAGACGTTTTATTATTTTCGAAGACTTGAACTAGGGGGAGGTTACAGCAGACAACGTTGTGTTGCGATTAATAATAATAATTGAAAGGTATTTATATATGTACGGCGGAATCTCAGCATTAAAAATGATTTCAAACGAAGCATTTTCGCCATATGAGCGAACAAACTGAGCCGAACCGAACGCCGGCTAAGTTGCGCTTACAGCCAGGAGCTGCTCAAAACTTGCCTGCGTCAGTGAAAAGCTATGGAGTTTACATATTTGTTTGTGAGATTTTTATTTTTTTTTTTTTTGGATTTTGTGCAAGATTTAGTGAAGACATAGTACCATGGGTCCCAAGAATGGTAGCAAGAAGAAAATGGAGCAGCTTTCAGGTTGGTTTTTAAATCAGCCGGTGCCGAGAGGAATCATAAATCAAGGTTAAGTGAGATTTAATATCTATTTCTTTTAGATTTTACTGAATTTACATGTCGTTTCTAAATGTTTGGATTGTTTTTATATGCAAAAATATGATTATAGTGATGGAAATTGGTGATATTTTGGGCTGGCTGGAACGGATTATCTTCATTTACATAATTTCCTATAGGAAAATTTGTTTCACAATACAAAGTTTTGCCCCTTAAGACTTCTTCTCGAGAACGGATTAAACTTGTATGCTCTGTAGTTTGCTTACTTGAATTGTGTACATGTCACATTGAATAAAAATTAACATGCATTTGTTGCTATAGAATTAATTTTTTTTCAAGTTCTTATGTTGTAAATTAGTTCAAACCGGAAGCATCCGGGATTCCTACAGTAGGTAGGAAAAGTACAGGCTTTTAGAGTGCAAAGTGTATAGTAACCACTTTTCACAACCGTGCCGGGCAGAAACTCGTCTCGTGTATGTCTGACACACAACAGCGGAAAACTACAACACTTTGCACTTCTGTCAGCCAAAATTAGGAATTTGCTGCTAAGGACTCCAGACTCCAGGCTCCAGACTCAGACTCTTCCAGACTGGATTTGCCAAACGCTGCCTACGTTACAGCCACATGATTCGGTAATTGCGTGAAGAAGCAGACGTATAAGTGTTCAATGAGTTAGCACTTTTTGGAGCTAAACTGCTTCAGGCCACAGAGGTGTCTCCTGTGGCTAATGTACGCTCGCCTGAAAAGCAACTGTACAGTCAGCAAATTGTGGAAATTGTACTCTTTCTTCCCCCCAGGTGCTGCATATAAATTGATCAACTGAAAGCAGCTTTGCAAATGGCAATCACCGAGGTGACTTGTTTCCATGATGGACTTTTTCCCTTAACATTAGACCTCATTTTGTCTCATTAAACAATCGGAATACAAACATGGAGTGCTAACTCGCTCCTCGAACCGAACATTACAATACCCAGTAGACTCCCTCGCTCTTTTTGAGGCTAGGTCAAAATGTCTGGTGTGGGACTACGTGGCCTCGTGTCTCTAAATATATTACCGCGCACTCTGCCGGTGGCGTGTTAACCTCTATTAAATCCAAAGTGCTGACGCTGGGGAAGAACCTTGTTCACTGACAACCATGATTTTTTTTTTCCCCACTCTTTTTCCTCAGAAAGTAGGATAAAATGCTGATTTCTTTCTCCTCATTCTCAACTTTTTTAACACCAGTGGTACTGTTTAGCACACACCAAATGTACGGAGGACAGAACACTCCACAGTATATTGTTATTGGAAATGAGCAGAGTTGCTCTTCATTGGAAGGAACCCTGGGGTTGCTGATTTTCATGAGGTTGTTGCATTCATGTTATACTACAGCGGTTATCAGTAATTCAAGTTTTCGGGAAAGAAAAAATGGTGTACAGTACAGTATACCAACTAACGGAGATGTTGTGCCATCCTGACCTCATAAATGACACCTGTTTGCCAATTTCCAACGAATACCAGTGTTTTTTATTTACACATCGCAAAGCAGCATCTTCTCACGATAGCCAATAATCACACACACTCTTTGACAAAAGCAGCAGTCCAGCGGGGCTGCCTGGAACAGGTGGGGGTGTCTGGCTGGCAAAGTAATTAATGAGATGAGGTTACGTGGTCACAATCGGGTGAGGTGTGCTGGCGGGTCGAGCTGAGTGGAAAAGTAGGTGGCTCGGTCGAGGTGGTAATGGAGCACTGTCACAGGTGCATTGCAGGCCGCTTTCTCCAGGGCGAAGTTTTTTAAAGAGACTGGCATGCGAGAAGTAGTGGGATCGACGCTGCATTCTCCACCAGTGTAGCAGTTTGACAAGGTGGAGTGAAATAGAGTCCCAAGGCCCTTTTGCAGCCTGAGAGGGCTGTAGATGATTATCCGTGTCCAGGCCTGGTGAATTAGAGCACCCTGTCCCTTTCCAGCACACAGCAGAGCTGTCCAAGGTGCTGAATGTCAGCAGTATTTGCCTTTCCTTGTTCGGGTTGTCCAGTGTAAAAAGGCAATGGCTGTAAGCCTGCCATAACAGTAGCAATATGATTAACATTAATGTAGAGCAAAGTGATAATGTACACTCCCTTGAAATAAATTCATGCAGGTGTTATGACTTCTTCAGATTACTTCATACTTGCCAAGGTTTTACAGAATTACAGCTTATACATATTTAAAAAGGCTATACAACTATTTATAAAGGTAGATGTCAGATGCGATTAAAGGCAGGAAAGTCCAATAAAAGTGTCATTATATAATAAGTTATACCACCATACTTGACGTATTACAGGTGTTATATCAACTCGACATAAGAATTGTCAAAGAAGACTCAAATACAGTAAAAGCGTATCCTTGTTTAAATAATACTTAAATGTTTATATGGGCGTCTGTTAGATTTTTTCAAGTGGTTGAACAAAGTAAAATGTGTTTTATGATAACTTTGTCTGCTGTCATGGCATCATGTACTGTATATAACCATACACACTAAAAATACTGGGTTAAAAACGACCCAGTTTGGGTCGTTTTTAACCCAGCTGCTGGGTAAATATTGGACCAACTACATGCCAGGTTAATTTAAAATGGGTGCAAAATGGGTTATTTGCTTAACCCAGCAAGATGGGTAAAATATTCAATCCAAATGCTACAGTAGGTCATATTTAACTACAATGCTGGGTTAATTCTACCACATACATTGTTCAAATGTTCTACGCAGAACTATTCTACTCTACCCATTCTATTAACTGGAATGCTGGGTGGATTCTACCTCACAAATAGGTTATTATTATTTTTATGTTCTACATGTCTATGGGTAAAACAGTTTAAACAGTTAAATTATTTTGATATATTGGTCTATTACAAAAAAACAAAAAAAAAAACTCCAAGTTTTGCAAACCATACATATACTGTATGCAATAAACACCCAATTAAATGTACAAATCATAGAAAAAATATTTATTTTTCAAATGCACAAGATCAGATAATACAAAACAAGTTCAACAGCGACATCATTATGATGCTATTACTGAGAAGCACTAATGCTTGAGAGCAGTGCTGGTCATTATCTCCCAACATGAGGATGTAGGGGTTCGGCCTCGACACTTCAGCCTGCTGGAGATATTCCACGGTGTTGATTCCAACCTTAGAAAGAAGTTAAAGAAAGTAAAAGTTTATGGAAAAGTCGAGAGGGTTGGCTAATGTGCATATTTGTAAGCTTTTTATTGTCTCAAGCACTGAGATTAATCAAGTTCTAATGTTAATGTGGTTGCTAACGCTACCAACCTAGCTAAATGCGAGCGTCATGCTGGCACTACAGTTAACAGTTTAGCTTTCATTCATCACTTCACCCTCTTCATACACCCTGCAAGCATTCTACAAAAAAAAGCTAAAAAGCTCAGACATTTCTGCAGTTTCTTTCATACACATGTGGGGTTCTTCGGGTTGGCAAGCTAGCAGCCATTGTCAGATAAACTAGCATGCTATAGCACAGACCAGGCTGAAAGTTTGAGTGTAACGGTAACACGGTAACAGTAGTAAAGTGAACAAATTCAGTCATATGTGAGTGAAAGTGTGTATACAGATCTTGTATTTAACATTTACATTTTACATACGGCCTACTGAGAAAACTTTCTACCTTGATGATATCCAAGCACTAGTGAAACACTGGGGTAAGTGCATTAGTGTGGCATAATATAGATAAATAAATGGAGTTTTTACTCTCTTATTTTGCACAATCAGAAGTCTGGGTTTGACTTGAACACTCCTCATAGAATAGCTAAGCATATTAAGCCCTGACCTTGGATCAGAATAAATGTCTCAATGTAAAAGGCTGAGACATTTCTTTAGACAAGCATGAGGCATATACAGCAGGTTCAACACTATACGGCAGATTTCCAGTCACGTCTCCAGTATTTATTGACCTTGCTCTTTTTCACATTCTCAGTGTCTTTCATTCACATCTAACCCGTACTGGAGCTTTTATCAGCACGTTGAACTTCATACTGTAGCATGGTGGCCTGTCAAACATATTCTTCCATGTTGTGTTCATCGCCTACAGTATGAAGCTCCTTATTTTCCATTTGCAAGCAAACATGCAGAAATCCCATTCAGAAATCCTCTTATCTAGCTACAGCATGTGCCACAGCAACCGAAACTCATAAATCATAGGCCAGATGAAGACGATAAGGACAAAGTACTCTTTTTTTTTCTCTTCACCACTGCAGATTGGGTCTTTTTTTTTTTTCGTTTATTTGACCCAAGTGTAGGATTTCTCTCTATTGTGCCCAGGATTTAAAATATTCATGACTCATAAACAAGCTTCCCTGGCTGAGTGAGCGAGAAAGACAGACAGCGACAGAACCGTGACAAAAGATTTGCAGAGCTCCGGTAAAATGAGGAAATGGGGCCTTTTGTCGGAAGTTGCTTTGCTTTGTGGACATAATCTTTTCCTCTGCATGAATAGAGAAAAATCCCTGTTATTTATTGTGGATTATTAGGTCAAGTTATTTTGGTAGCAAGTGCATAATCTTTATGATAAACAGTCTTTTTTGAAAATGGAAGCACAATATAGAAAAACTCCCTCCAGTTCTCAAACCACCAGTTTTACTCTCGGATTTTTTTTCTGTCTGGTGTTGTTGTTTTCAAATGCAATGCCTCAAATGCCCTACCTTTTCACTACCTTTGAAAAGGTTTTGGGTTACTTGTGGGATTGTACTGTAGGAAAGCTAATGGTTAAAGATTTGCTGCTTGTATTTTTGCCAGAGGTAATAACAAAAGGCAGGGGAAATTGGTAAGAAATCCCTCTAAGTCTGTGGCATTTAATATTAGAGCATAAAGAACATTTCTTTCTCAATCTAATCAGCAAAAGAAGACCAGAAGAAAGCCTGACTATAATAGTTATGATCTAAAATAGATGGAAGTTGGTTCATGTCCTACCTAAAAGATAGTATTTAAAATATCATCTTCAGTTCCTCAAGGCTCTATTTTAGGCCCGATTTTCTTGTACGTTTTCATATGTATTTTATTAGCTGCATACTGTTTTGTTTATGCATTTGTCATTTTAGATGTGGTACATTATGTGTGTGAAATAAAATTTTAATTACACCAAAAGTAGATAATAAAAATAGAGAATAAAAATAAATAAATAACAACGTGGTGTGAAATGTGAGAGAGAGAATTATCTGGTATAAACTGTCAAACTGTCAAAAGTTTGATTGAGTTTATGATTGATTGCTTATAGGTCAAAGGTTATCATAATTCATAATTATTATTCATAATTCATAATTAATATACATAATTCATAACTATTTTGCCCCCCTCAAGGTCAAAGGTACATTAAGGGGGGTAGTTGTAAAATGTTTTCACATGTTTAAGTCATGAAGAAAGTTTGGTGTCTCCTTCCCCCTCCTGAAAGTAAATGATTTTCTAGGTCTTTCCTCCGGGGGGGGGGGGGGGGGGGGGTATCCAAAACGTCAATTGCTGATAGAACAAAGCGGGGTTGTTAATGGTATAGTGCAAAACAATACAACCCTTTTGACCTATCACCATTAAGTCAAAATTTGACGTTTTGGATATCCTGGAGGAAAGATAATAGAATACATTTTATTTCCTGGGAACAAAGACACCAAACTTTCTTAAAGACTTAAAGACGTTATTAAGAGACAACTATACCGTTAACACCCCCCTTTGCTCTATCAGCAATCAATCAACAATTGATCCCTCCCCCGGAGGAAAGACCTAGAAAATCATTTACTTTCAGGAGGGGGAAGGAGACACCAAACTTTCTTCATGACTTAAACACGTGAAAACGTCTCGGGTTACTTGACTGTAACCCTGTTCCCTGATAAAGCGGGAACGAGATGCTGCGTGAAAACGCTATGGGAACATCTCTTTTTTGCCTGGTTGTGAAGCCTGTGCATGTCAAACCCGCCGAATACCTTCGGCTTATAACCTGTGCCAGGCATGACGTCACCGAATAAGGTGCACCTGCAGGTTATAAATAGGAGTGAACCGGAAACATCCTCAGATCAATTTTGTCTGAAGGACGTCCAGGCACGCCAGCAGTGCGGCATCGGAACGCAGCATCTCGTTCCCGCTTTATCAGGGAACAGGGTTACAGTCAAGTAACCCGAGACGTTCCCTTTCAAAAGCTACACTCAATGCTGCGTGAAAACGCTATGGGAACGAGAATACCAACGCCGCCGCACTGCAAGTGTCTGGACCCCCAGGTTGTGTAGCGTGTGCGCACAAGCCGAGGAGGTCTCAGACCTAGCTCTGGGATGCTGACTCAAGGACCCGTGAACCCGGAGTAGCATTGACATCCAGACTATAAAATCTAACGAACGTGTGTGGAGAGGACCAGCCCGCCGCATCACACACCTGCTGCAGGGGAACGCCTCTTGCCAAGGCAATCGATGAGGCAATCCCCCTGGTTGAGTGAGCCCTGATTCCCAGAGGCGAAATATGACCACGCGCCTCATAGGCTAGGGCAATGGCATCTCTCACCCAGTGTGACAGAGTCTGTCTAGTGGCAGCCGCCCCCCGGTTGCGACCCCCATGGCAAATAAAGAGCTGCTCTGACTTACGCCACTGGCTAGTGCGGTGGACGTAGATCCTAAGAGCACGTACTGGACACAGTAAGTGAAGTCTTTCCTGCTCCGGAGCTGTGAAAGGCGGAGGACAGAAGGCTTCGAGAACAACTGGGTGCATGGTCGAGAATGGAACCTTGGGAAGATAGTTCGGGTGAGGATGCAGGATAGCTTTGACTAGCCCAGGGGCAAAGTCTAGGCAGGATGGGGAGACTGACAGAGCCTGCAGATCCCCAATCCTCTTCAGAGAAGTAATAGCCATAAGAAAAACCATCTTAAGAGACAGAAGCCTGACAGGCGCTGACTCTAGTGGTTCGAAAGGGGTGTCGGCCAGGCCTTCGAGTACGATAGTTAAGTCCCATGAAGGGACCATCGCTCTAGTGGGCGGCCTCAACCGTTTAGCTCCACGAATAAAACGGGCAACTAAATGGTGCTTGCCCACAGAAACCCCGTCATTCAGAGCGTGACAAGCCGAAATAGCGGCTACGTACGTTCTGAGTGTACTAGGGCATAAGCCCGAGGACAACTTTTCTTGCAGAAACTCCAGCACTGAAACAATCTGGCAGTGAACTGGGTCTATATGTGCACCAATTTTCAAATACACTCCATTTGAGGGCATAAGTTCTTCTAGTGGAGGGAGCCCTGGCACTTAAAATGGTTTCAATTACGCTGGCTGAAAGCCCAGCATGTCTCAGTTGGTCCCGTTCAGGGGCCAAACGTGAAGGTTCCAGAGCTCGGGCCGGGGATGAAGTATTGTCCCCTGTGCCTGAGACAGAAGATCCCTCCTCACTGGAATCACCCAGGGTGAGCCGTCGAGGAGAGATATTAGATCCGAGAACCACACTCTGGTCGGCCAATGGGGCGCTATCAATAAGAGGCGCAACCCTTGTTGACGGACCCTCGCCAGGACTCCCGGGAGCAGAACTATAGGTGGAAACGCATAAAGGCGTAACCTGGGCCACGTGTGGGCCATTGCATCCAGACCCAAGGGAGCTGGAGGAGTCAGAGAGTAGTAAAGGGGGCATTGTGCTGCTTCTTGTGAGGCAAAGAGGTCCACCTCTGCTACGTAAAATCTTTCCCAGATTTGACTGACTACTTCGGGGTGGAGCTTCCATTCCCCCTGTTCTACAGCTTGTCTGGATAGCAGGTCTGCTCCTACATTCATGCGCCCTGGAATGTAAATCGCCCTGAGGGAGAGGAACTTGTCCTGTGCCCAAAGCAGAACCTGGTGCGCTAGCTTGTTCAAGCGGCGCGAGCGCAGTCCACCCTGGTGATTTATGTACGAGACTACCGCAGTGCTGTCCACCCGCACTAGGACATGGTAGCCCCTCAACTGCTGGAGGAAGTGTTTCAGGGCCAGAAACAGAGCCATCATTTCGAGGCAATTGATGTGCCACATGAGAAGATGACCTCTCCAGTTCCCTTGTGCTGGACGGCCATCCAAGACCGCACCCCAGCCCGTGAGGGAAGCGTCTGTCGTTAGCATCTTGCGACGACAAGACGGACCTAGAGTGGGACCCAAAGTCAGAAACCGGGGTCTGAACCACACAGAAAGGGCACGAAGCCCCCGGCGCGTAACCCTTATTAGCCTCTGGGGGTTGGCCCCTGAATGAAACCCCCTGGCTCTCAGCCACAGCTGAAACGCTCTCATGTGCAGAAGGCCCAAAGGTATCACCGTGGACGCAGCCGCCATGAGGCCTAAACATTTCTGAAAATGATGCACAGTGACCTTCTGGCCTAGCTTGATTTCCTTTAGGGTGTTGAGAATGGATTCGACACGAGCAGGAGACAACTGTGCCCGCATTGTGACCGAATCCCATGTGACACCCAAATATGTTGTCCTCTGAACAGGAAGGAGAACGCTTTTTGTGGCGTTGAGTCTCAATCCTAAAGAATGAAGATGGGCTAGGACGACATCCCGATGTCGAAGCGCTAGCTCCTGAGACTGGGCCAGAATCAGCCAGTCGTCTATGTAATTCAAAATACGGATGCCCTGGAGTCGTAAAGGAGCCAGAGCTGCATCCATGCATTTTGTATATGTGCGGGGTGACAGAGCTAGGCCAAATGGAAGGACCCGATACTGGTAAGCTTCACCCCCAAAGGCGAACCTCAGGAACTTCCTGTGCTGTGGCAATATTTCTATATGGAAATATGCGTCCTTGAGATCGATTGTCACAAACCAATCCTCTAGTTGAATTTGAGAAACAATCATTTTGACAGTCAACATTTTGAATCTGGATTTCCTGAGATAGCGGTTCAAGCCGCGAAGATCCAAGATTGGACGCAACCCCCCCCTCTCTTGGGCACCAAAAAGTACCGACTGTAGTAGCCCGACTCTCTGTCTGGAAGGGGAACATGTTCTATGGCCCCTTTGCCTAGCAGAGTCCTTAACTCCTGGGCCAGCAGATGTGCACAGTCCGGTTTCACGGAAGTGGAGACCACGCCGTTGAAACGCGGAGGACAATGTGCAAACTGAATCCTGTAGCCTCTGCCTACAGTCTTTTGTACCCAGGGAGATATGCCTGGCAGTAGTTTCCACGCTGCCAGCTTCTCCGAAAGGGGCATGAGCTTTGACACTTCGGCTGGATGGGGGGTGTTAAGTGTCGGGTATCCTGAAGCATGGCAGGAGATACCCGAACACCCAACTCTTCTTTGGAGACTGGCACCAGTGGTGGCGGGGATTGAACACCGGCCTCCAGGGAGTGCCAGGGAGGGGGCCCTATTTTGTGATGAAAATAGAGGCGCCCCTCCCTGGGGGGGAACACCCCCACGGCCCCAGGCGCACGAATCTCAGGGCTTCTTCTTGGAAGAGAGGAAGCTCCTCAGATCCAGCCTTTTTGAGGCAAATTTCTGAGAAGGGCGGCGAGCCCCACCCCAGTCCTTACGAGGGGGTGTGCGGCTGGTCACGCTCTCCTTCTGGACCTCACGCCTGATAGGGGCCAGACTTGGCCGGGGCCGGGTGGCCGACGGTCCCGGTTCTTGAGCACGGCGGGGAAGGAACCTCCCAAAGCCTGTTCATATAGCTTCGCCTCCCGAAACCTAGTGGCGACGGAATTAACGGCGTCACCAAAGAGGCCGGAAGGCGAGACTGGGGCATCAAGGAGGACAGCACGATCCTTATCCTTGATGCCTGAGAGGTTCAGCCACAGATGCCTCTCCGTGGATACCATGGCAGCCATGGAACGGCCCACAGCACGGGCCGTCTGCTTGGTTGCACGGAGAGACAGGTCTGTGGCTCGGCGCAGCTCTGCAAACGCCTTGTCATCAATGACCCCGCCAGTGCTCAGGTCCTTCAGCAGGTCAGCCTGGTAAGCCTGCAAAACCGCCATGGTGTGCAGTGAAGCGCCAGCCTGTCCTGCTGCCTGAAAAGCTTTACCCACCAAAGCAGATGTCAGTCTGCACGGTTTGGAGGGGAGAGTAGACTTTTTCAGGGAGGATGATGTCCCAGGAGAGAGATAGCCCGCAAGCGTCTCTTCTATCTGAGGCATCATCATATAACCGCGTGCTTTCGCATCAACGATATTCGAATAAATCGAAGTCGATGGTACAAAAACACGCGATGAATATGGTCTGCTCCATGAAAGGGTTAACTCATCATGGAGGTCACCAAAGAAGGGGAGAGAGAGGCGTTGAGGCTCCTCCCCCCGGCCACCTGACAGAAACCTGTCGTCTAGTCTTGAACGCTTAGGGGAATCTCGCTTCTGCGGCCAGTCGATATGCAATAGCTCGACCGCACGCGTCACAACCTCTAATAATTCCTCATGAGCTCTGTGAGAACTGGAGGAGCGTTGTGAGGAGGCTACCTCCATGGAAGCGAGAGAGGAAGATTCTTCCGCTCCATCACAAGAAGCGCCGGAGCGCGTCTGCCAGATCAGCACGCGAGCCCCAGGAATGCGCTGCGGCTCGCGTTTTCTCTTTAAAGAAAGCGAGCCGCGCGCGAAGCACCTTAATAGGGAGAAGATCACAATACTCACATTCTCCCTGAAGCCCGAGGCGAGCGTGTTCCTCCCCCAAGCAGTCAAGACAAAATTCGTGAAGATCGCCCTCCGAAAGAGATCTATCGCACGGAGGCACGCATCTCTTAAGCAACTCTGCCATATCGGTGAGTTAAAGCTGTTATTTTTATTTTGCTTTCGCTACGGCTTGTACATGCACACGCAAACACAAAGCGGTCCTGAAGACAAAAAGATCTGAGGATGTTTCCGGTTCACTCCTATTTATAACCTGCAGGTGCACCTTATTCGGTGACGTCATGCCTGGCACAGGTTATAAGCCGAAGGTATTCGGCGGGTTTGACATGCACAGGCTTCACAACCGGGCAACAAAGAGATGTTCCCATAGCGTTTTCACGCAGCATTGAGTGTAGCTTTTGAAAGGGAACATTTTACTCTCACAGGAAAAAAAAAAGATAACAACATTCTTAATTACTTAAACAACTATATAAAGAAACAACTACCCCCCCCTTAATGTACCTTTGACCTTGAGGGGGGCAATATAGTTATGAATTATGTATATTAATTACGAATTATGAATAATAATTATGAATTATGATAACCTTTGACCTATAAGCAATCAATCATAAAATCAATATATACAACTTTTGACAGTTTTGACAGTTTATACCAGATAAGTCTCTCTCTAATGTGGATCAGTTTTTTTGTGATTTTATTTCATATTGCACAAAGATTAAATATCATTTCATTTTAATATGCATTTTTCATTCATGGCATACTGTAGCTGTTGATTATTGACGTCTGCTCGTGCAAAATGTTTTCTTGTAGAAGTTCACAGAAATAACAACTTCTCATTAAAAAAGTTTATATGTTCATACATTTACCATGTTTTCTAAAATACACATCTTGTGTCAAAAACAAAAAAAATTCTAACTCAAAGTGAAACTTTAGATATTGTTAAACTTAAAAGAGAGGTTTTTTTTTATGTTCTTTAAGCCTAGAATGGCTATTTCCTTGCAAACCCATTAACCAGGTGCCAGCCATGCCACCTCCTGCCGAGCGTCTGATGATGTCTCCTATACCCAGTGGCTATTTGTAAAGGCTGGCCCTTGGCAGGCTGCTTTTCCTGTAATTGGCAAACCAAACAAGCAGGCCACTAAAGCTTCAGGTTCCAGTATGAGGGATTAAACCATGCAGACTCCATCGGAGGCCTCCAGAAAGCGCCGCAATGGATCTCAGTAATCGGTAATTGAATTCCTTACGCCGGTGCCGAGTTGAGAGTGAGTAACAAACAGAGCCTGCAGTCTAAAAGTCATCAATTTCAGACTGAGCCATAGATTGAGACGGTAAGTGAATCGATACTGCATTTCTATGGCGTGATGAACCCATAACCTGTCCAAGGGGTTTGGGGAAAGGTAAATTTGATTGGCGAAGAGTTAGGAGTTAGGAGGGCATTGTGTAGAGCTCGTCTCTGTCCAAGCAGGGCTTGATGAGGTGTTTATCCTTGGCCTAGCTGAAAATACCCATTGTACAGAGCATGACAGTCACCTCTGAGGAGAAAAAAAAAAAAAAAAAGAAGTAGATTTTGATAAGACATCCATCTTGCAGTGCCAATGGTGACGGTGAAGCTCAGCAGGGAATCTCGTACGCTGAAGTGAATTTCAGTCCTACATGTGTCAGATATCATTTCTGTGATGCCTCGTGACAAGAACAATGTCAGAAAAAAGATTATGCAAAAGGGTCAAAACTTTATAACTGATTTCTTTTTTTAAATACATATGTTGCCATACATTGTTTTGAATTAAGGATCTACGTACAGTACTGTACATAGATTTTTTTTTAGATCAAGTATGAGTACACTTTTTTTTTTTTTTTTTTTTTTTATTATAGCAACTTTTATGTTTTTATGTTAGCACAGTTTCCACGGATTTATGATACTTTTACTGTAGATCAGTGCTACTTAGATAGACGTTTTTTTTATTCAGTCACCACTACACTTTTATTAACCATCATCCATATTCACCAAACACTGTATCTCTGCATAACTCCTTGAGTTCCTTGAAGTTTTTGAAGAACTAGCAGAAAGAATTGGGAACTTTGTTACAGAACAAAATGCGTGTTGGTATCTATATTTTATCTATGTATAATCTGCATCGGATCGGTATGATCCATAAATCACTGCTAGCGATATACTCCTAAGAAATTTTACTTTTACCATAGTACCATAGTCTTACTGTACCATGGTACTGTACTTCAGACATTGCCATGGCAGGCACCATAGGGGCGGTACGGTGGCGTAGTGCTAAGTGCTTCACTAACTCCACGGTCGGGGTTTGATTCCCACATCAGGGTCTGTGTGCATGGAGTTTGCATGTTCTCCCTTGGGTTTCCTCCAGATACTCTGGTTTCTAAAGACATGTCGATTCTCAAGTTGCCTGTAGTGTGTGAGTAAGTGTCCAGGGTGTAACCTGCCACGTGCCCTAAGTCTCCTTGGATAGGCTCAAGGCCTCTACGACCCGTATACAATTAGACACAAAGGCACCATAGGACTTCATGGAGTACCAGGGTACCACTGGGGAACTGTGGTAGGTGTGTAATAGTGCCCCATACCTACCCTGGTAGGTGGGTACTACAGTGAGTACCACAGTGAATACTACATTGGGTACTGCGGTAATATGAAAATACTTTGGTGGATACCATTGTACCTATTGGGTCCCACTGTAACACATTAGACGTTAGTACACTAGTATGGTATGTACAGGCAGCACCATTGTTGATTCATGATACATACAATGGTACCATACTATGTATATAAATATTACCATAAAGGTCGAGTTGTGCTCAAAAGTTTGCATACCCTGAAAGAAATTGAGAATGAAAGAAACATTGCCAAAATATGGAAAATAACTGATACCGCAAAAATAGTTTAAATTTCCTTGAAGACCTTCAAGAGAAATACAGGATGCTCTGGAAAAAAAAAAAAAAAAAGTGGTGTTGTCATTTTAAGGAGTACAATAAGAAGGTACTTGAACACAAATGACTTGCATGGTTGAGTTGCCAGGAGAAAGCAGTCACTCCACCCATGTCACAAAAAGGCCTGCCTGCAGTACGCCAGATAGCACCTGCTGTATACAACTTCCGCAGCATCTAGAGCAGAGACCAAAATTGAACTGTATAGTCACAGAGGAGTTATCCTCAATATAAAGCACTGAAAAAAAAATATTGCATGATCAATGCAGCATGTTATCGGAAAATACTGGCAGGCAATTTGCTTTCTACAGCATGAAAGCTGTGCCTGGGACGCTCTTGGATGCTCCAACATCGACAATGATCGAAACCATAAGGCCAAGTTGATCCTCCAATAGCTGCAACTTGAAAAGGTGAAGATTCTGGTGGGGCATCACAGTCTTCTGACCTCAATATCATTGGACCACTTTGGGGAGATCTCAAACATGCAGTTCATGCAAGACAACCAAAAAAATGTACATGAACTGAAGGCACATTCCCAAAAAGGATGGGCAGCTACAACACCTGAGAGAATTAAGGACCTCATGCACAATTATTAAAAAAAAAAAAAAAAAAAAAAAAAGACTGCATCCCATCACTGAAGTCAAAAGGGTACTAAAGGATACTAAGGATACGAAAACAAAACTTTTGAATGGTGATTATTTTCTGTTGCCATTTTTTGTTTGATGATTGTGACATTCTGTTATGCCTTATATATGAACTCGAGTCCTATAAAAATAAAATACATAGGTTTTGCTTTCTCATGCATGTTTTCTTTAAAAAACCTATCTTGCAAATTCTCCCACGGTATGTAAACTTTGAGCATAACTGTTCATGAACAGGTATAACATATTGTTCACAGTATTCATCAGACATCTGGTGGAACCAGGTAGAAAGAACCATAGTACTATAATGTACTGTCATACTGTCAAAAACGCCATGGTACTATATATCATGGGGCAGGAACCACCGGACTATGATGTTATCTTTATATTTAATGGACAGTTATTGTACCCTAACCCGTGGTACAATTTTTGTATGGGTCCAGTGCTGAGTTTTAGGTTTAGGATGCTCTGGCTTTGCTTTGACTGACTCATAAAACCCATCCAGATTGCAGTCATGTCATGTCATCTGTTTATTAACATAAGGTTTACGGCATGCCGATGTACCTGGCAACGGATGCTGGCTTCAGGGCATCTAGTCTTTAAGCATATTCAAAAAGCTGTTACAAAAAAAATGGTGAATCATATAGCCATTAAAATGGTGTCATGTATCTGTAAATCTATTTGGTATTCATTCTCCAGCCTGAGATGTTTAAATTGTATTTCCTCACGCCTTCTAAAACCTTTTTCTTTTTCCTGTCCATTAATGTAATCTTGCCTTCTACTCTTCCTCCCTCTCAGCCTCTTTTCTCAGTGCCAGGTGATCTAATATCTGAAAATGGACATTAATGAATCTTTTTCTTGCTGTGTGCAGTGTGTATAAAAGAGGGGGACAGACCGAGATCCATAATTACACTGATAGAAAAACGCATCCAAGCATGGAGGATGGGCAAAAAGCTATTGGTTTGAAATGCATCGCTGGAGATGGGTACAAGCGCAGAAGGTGCAAGGAGAGCACAGGCACCTTAAAATAGGCTGATGAAGGCTTAATGATGGGGTTGTAATGATGTTAGTGCAAACAACTAATGTGTTAAAACGCTTCTTATATCATGAGACTGAAAATTTGTGCTCATTTTTTATATATTATTAATATTAAATTGGGTATCTTATTTGTCCTTTAAAATAAATGAATATTTTTTTTGTAAAAATTTTTATTTAAACATATAAAAAACATTAAAATAAATATTAAAAATATATATATATATATATATATATATATATATATATATATATATATAATATATATATATATATATATATATTTTTTTTTTTTTTTTGGTTATGATGGAACTTGATATTTGTTCCCACTGAAAACCTTTTATTTTTGCCTCTGACTGAGACTGGAGACTCCTTCAATTAAATCTCACTAAACCTTATTGTATCAACAAAGTTGTCATGACAACATATTAAAACAAGCGTTTTAGGGTCCATTCTGACCAATCTGAAAAAAATCTGAATCTAGCATTAAATGGAAAGTTCTTGTATATTATTCACTGGTACCACACCATACGAAGGCCCCACCTCACAAATTTTCACCTTAAGAACTGAAAGTTTGAGTTTTCATTATTTCTGGGATTTTCGCATTTTGTGCAAGATTTAGTGAAGATATGGCACCATGCGTCTGAAGAATGTTAGCAAAGATGGAAGCAAGAAAAAAATGAAGCCGCTTTCAGTTTCATTTTCAAAACATCTGGTAAAGCAACCATAAATTAAGGTAAAACGAGGCTTAATGTCTTTTTATTCCATTTTTTTTTTTACATACCTTTTCTAAATGATTTTATATTTATTGCAGTTATCATATGCAAATACATAATTATATTGTTGGAAATTGGTAAGATTGGTAATATTTTGGGTGGTTGGAAGGAATTATCTGCATTTACGTAATTTCCTATGGGAAAATGCGTTTCAACCAAACTGAATATTAAAAACTTGCCTCCAGAATGGATTAAATTCATATCCCGAGGTTCCGCTGTAATTGCTACAGTAAAACTGAATCCTGATTCTGTGCCTTTGTCTTTAGGTGAAGGTGAATTATATTAGGGGGCTGCCAGTCAAGTCCTTCTTAGCATATTAAGCCACACCCACTGAGCACATTTTTATTTTATTCATTTATTTATTTTCGTGTTTTTTTTTTTTTTTTTCATTTAATTTAATTTAATATTTTTTTATACTGGACATCTAAACATTTTTTTAAAAAATGAACTATGTTCCCTGTAATGATCTGGAATTAATTAATATGTGCTCTGGTACCTCATTTAATCTTACGCACAGCTGTTGCCCTTCTTAATAATCGAAAGATAAAGATCTTAGAGGTTCAGCTTTCATCAAACCTTTATTAGGTTTCAGATAAACATCTGTGTAGTAATGTGTCTGTATTATTAGCAGTCATGCTAGAGCTAGCTTTGAATATAATTACCGAGGGGGGACAAAACTGCCTAATATGAGTCTGTAATAGAGAAAATTGATTCAACAGATTGCGCAGATCTGTTGAGGAAAGGCGTCGGGCCGTCGTGTGGGGCGAGGGGGGCGAGGGGGGGGGGGGAGCAGTCATGTTGACGTTTAAGAAATATGAGTTTAAATAAGACTATATGATCGTTTCAAGGGTTTCGAGCTAATCAAATAAAGAATTGGGTATAATTCAGTTAGCTTGTGGGAACAGTGGCAGACTATACACTGTAGAAACTCCAACTAGATAAATGTTGAATTAATTAATATTGTATTGTTGGCCCGACGTCTTACAGCGGTATTTGTTGAGACAAGAAGTAACATTGTGTTCTTGAAAACACTGGAGACACAGACTGAATAAACTCAAAGAAAAATCCCGTTGAGCCAGCAATTCACTTTCCCTGAGATGCAAGGACAGGATTTTATCATCTTTTCTAGATTCAATCTTTATATCGGTAATTTAAAACATCACTTCAAACATGTAGTTACTCCTGAGAATGATAACGTATAACCCTTTGAAATATCAAACTCCGTGAATATGAAACAAAGCATACTGTACATGTAGCGTTAACACATCATTAGAATTCCAGAGACACCGTGTTTTACACTCTCTGCTGGTATATAGACGTATTAATATCTTTTATTTTTAGCATAACTAGGTTATTCTGTGAAATTTATCGTCTTTCTTTTCACAGGGCTTCTTCTGTTTCTTTAACCCGAGCTCTGCTGTGGAGGATTGGGGTGAATGGGGTGACGATTTGCCTTTCGGCTCTACAGTACTGAACAAGCTGTTGGAGGAGACTTGTGTCCCTGAGGGCCTGGGTGACTATGCAGCAGTTTTTAGGGGTGCTGTTTGGTCAGGTCTGTGCTCTGAACATTGAATTCCAAAAGGACCAGACAGACACCTACTGTATGAACGCATTCAAACGATTATTATGTGACTTGGAGAGACTTAGTTTTGTGCACTTCACATGTGAGATTCCAATGGGAGACAGTTTACTTCTTTGAGTAGATCAAAAGTTGGACCACATCAACGCCAGAGAAATAGAATTAATTGAGCCCTGAACTAATACTACTTGAGCGGACTAAAATATTTGAATTACGAGTTGAGTCAACTTAAGATTTTGAACTGGGTACATGTTGTGTCAACTAAACAGCAATGTCAAATATTTCGTTTGGCCAGCAAAGTACCCTAAAAGTTGTGCAAACCTGTTTTTTTAAGTCTACTGTGGGGGGTAATTTGATATCTGAACTGAAATGCAAATTATTCTGCTGCTGTGATCCCATGTTCATGGAATTGGTCACAGTTTTTCTTTCCTTCCATTTTAGTCCTCTTGGGAATGCCTGTATACACTCACTGGCTTAACAGTGTCTATACTGTCCTTAGGAAACAATAACAGACACAAGATTGGGTGACATGGCCGGGTAATGGTTACCACTGTGACCTCACACCTCCAAGGCCCAAGCCCCGCCTCAGGTCTCTGGGCTTGGTGCGTTTCCTGTGGTTACCTCCTGCAATCTGAAGACATGCAGAGTATGCATTTCCTGTAGTGTGTATTTGTGTCCTGCAATGGATTGGCACCTCATTCAGGGTGTACCCAACCTAGTGCCCCAATTGCACAGCAGTGGGACTGAATTAAAATGTAATTAACAACCATCTTTAATCAGTTTCTGATTTGAACTCTGGTTGCTCTGTTATACCGATCTCTTAGTTTATCTCGTAGTGGCACTTCACGTTACTGCTTTTTATTATCGGCAATATTTTGGAACATATGAAACAAATTGGCTTTAAACTTCCCGCAGGAAGAATAAACATATACAGTGGAACCTTGGATTACGAGCATAATTCGTTCCGGAAGTGGGCTCGTATTCCAAAAAAAAAAAAAAAAAAACTCATAAACCAAATCATCATTTCCCATAAGAAATAATGAAAACTCAAATTATTTGTTCCACAACCCCAAAAAATAAATACATAAAAATAATTAATACAATCTATAAAATTTAAATAAAACAAATTAATCTGCACTTTACCTTTAAAAAAAAGTACAAATAAATCCTGACAGATAAGTGTTTCCGTTGGTGTGTGCAGAGAGAGAGTGCCGCTCGGTGTCAAAATAAGAGTCGCATGCGTGATACATGATACTCGGTGCTCGTAAACTAATACTTGCTCGGTTTCCGAAGAAAAAATTGTTAAAACATTTTTGCTCGGTTTGCGGAACACTCGTTTGATCGGAACACACATTGATCTGTCCATACATCCTTGAGGGTTCAGTTTGCATGGTGTACTTTCCTTTTCTTGGAATAAGTCATGCTGTGTGGCGCATTTTCTTCTGTTTCTTCCGCATACTCTGTCGATACGTGGTAAACTATCGATGGTATGCGGTGATCGTCTCTGTTGAGTGACGTGTATAGTCACGTCAAAAAAGCAATTGATTACTGTTATACTAATTATTTACAATTATCAGAAAAGCGTCAGGGTCCGGATAGAACTGTCACTTGGTCCGAATTAGGACCACGTTCCGCCATAACGTTCCGTAACGCCTGATGTAGAAGATAAGCAGTAATATAGAATCTACATATCTCTCAAGATTCCTCCAATTTTGTAAATCTTTTTTTAAAAATCAGTTTAACAGTTGCAGTACATGACTGTCACTTTTCATCCTCTTCGTTAACATGCATCCTGCGTAATCTGATTGTAAGTGAACTGAACTGAAGTACGAATGTCAATGAGGTCCATCGTGTCTCGAAGACATATCATGATCCAATCACAGGACCCACATTTGGACATGGCCTGAAACAACAAAGAAGAGCTGTCCTATTGATTGCAATGCATTTCCCTTGCTAAACTACGTGACGATTATTAGACTGTTGATGATAACCCTGATATTAACTCTCATTTCCCATAGCAGAATCTTGAGACCGAAACAGCAGAAACACAAGCAGCCTTTTGTTGTTGTTGTTGTTGTTGTTGGTTATTTTGTCATCTTTGTTAGCAGACCGCTCAAGAGAAGAATTTGCAACAGCTTGCGAACAAATTTTCATAAGACAGAAATCATCAGACATTTTGAAACTTTCTGAAAACAGAAGCAGCAAGCAGAAGACGGTTGTGATAAATGTCGCATGCAGAAATGATGCATGGAATCTGAACGCACGTGGTCACAGGAGGCTCATTCATAAAGCCGAGTGTAAACAGCTATGCGTCTCGGCTGTCCACTTGTGATCGGATCACTCGAGATGGATGTGAGTCCGAAAACTATTTTCAGGCTGTTTTATTTGTGCAGGTAAGAACAGATCACATTGCACTTCAATTAAGAGCAATGTGCAGCAGCAAGAGGAGAAAAAGATGGAAGAAGAAACAAACATGAAAAAGTGAAAAAAGAAAACAAAACAATAGAAAGGGGACAAGGGTTAATAAGCATAGTGATGTGATATGAGGTACACACACGGTATGTGGGAAGCTGTTGTATCCGTTCCAATTTCAGATCAGAATTTAGAAACTGGTCTGGGATTGTGCGAAATGTTCCCCCTACTACCGTATAAATGCTAAAAATGCATTGCTTTTGTAATGCTGTGTGTTGGATTGTTCATTCAAAGTTATCTTAGCATCATTTTGTCTAAGATATTCAAAATCAAAGTTGTCGCAAAGGTGGACATCATGACAACATGATTACAACTAGCTGAGTGGGATCGCTGTCCAGAAAGCAATTTTTCTTTTTAAGCTGCACAGGTGAGAAGGGAATTAACACTGAAACATTGTAAAAAAAAAAATTTTTTTTTTTTTTTTTGAATTTAGCGGAATGTAGAATGAAGAATCTTTCGGGAGTACACAGCAAGCAAAAAACAAAAATACAAATTTGCAATTGCATTCACAAGGTCTTTACTGTGCAAAGGTCTCAGGCACATGCAAATAAGTGTGGTAGAGCATGGATGTCTTCAAAAAAAAAAAAAGTTTTGACATTCCAAAAAAATACTATAACAAAAAAGCTGTAAACTATAATTAATGAAAGAAAATAATTGGTGTGACACCTTTGCTTAAAATGAATGAATAAATAAGAAAATAAGCTGCTTAGTTTTACAGAACATCCTGCAGGTCCAGAAACAGTCCCTCTGAGGACTTTGTCGCACCTGCTTTGTTTTTTTATGCAGATAAAGTGCATTTTTTTTTTTTTTTTTTTACCTTCCTGGAATAGTATGGGTGTTAGGAACCTCCACCAGAGGTCACTGTTCATGTCTGTCTGTAGTTTTTGTTGGTTGACTCAGTTTCCCAGAAGGCACCTCAGTCAGGTGATGAGTGCTCACCTGAACTGAGGTGGGTCATTAAAGCCTCTATAAATAGCAGTTTGTTCTGGGAAACTGGGTCGAGCATTGTTTGTTGGTTGAATGTTTGTTTGTATTACCATCATGTGGGCATTCCTTTTTGTTACTTTAAGTTTAGATTTGGTTTGTTTTGTAACCTTTGTTTTCAGAGGGCTCTAGTTTTGTTTTCTGTATGTTCCTTGTTCTGATGGATTCATGGAGCTGCCTTGTTGAATGTTTAGTTAGCCTGTGTCTCCTCCGGTGTAAGTACTGTTCTGTCTTCTGGTTTATTCCCTTGTATGTGTAGCCACATGAGGGCTTAGCCGTTAGCAGGGTTAGCCGCTAGTAGGCCTTGACGGCTAGTTGGGCTAGCCCCTAGTAGGGTTAGCCTCCAGTAGGCTAGCCTCTAGTGGGATTGACTGCTAGTGGTTCTGGTCACTAGTAGGTTAGCCGCTAGTTTGGTATAGCCTCATGTGTGCCCTGCCTTTTGTCTTCAGGTCCCCTAGGTCAGTACTAACCCCATTAGCCACTAACCCGGTTAGGTCAGCATCCAGTGTCCCCAGTATTCCATGTAGCTACTAACCTCACTAACCCAGCCAGTCTAGTTCCTGTCTAGCCCTGTCTCCTGTCTAGCCCTGTCTCCTGTCCTGTCTCTCTAGTTCCAGCCACGTCCTGTCCAGTCTTGTCTCTAGTTCCCCTATGTGTCTTTAGTTAGCTCCAGCTCCATGTTTCCTCATCCCTAGTTCTGTCGGTTCCCTGTGTCAGCTCCTGGTTCCCTGTGTCAGCTCCTGGTTCCCTCTGTTCAGTTCTTGTCCCTGTGTTTTTCCTGAGCCCTAGTTTTAGTTTGAGTTTGTTGTTTTGGTTCCTTTGTTCGTTTGTCTGTTTATTGTGTTTAAAGACACTTTTTCTGTTTGCACACCCCTCTGCCTTCATGCCTACCTTTATACCCACGGCAACAACATCACCCGGTCTAGCCAAACCACCAGCTAGACCCGTGACAATGGGGCACTAGTGGCTCAGTGGTAGTCCTCGCATCTGCCATGGAAGGCCTGGGTTCGATTCCTAGCCATTAGATTCAGTGCCAGTACCAAGCTCAGATAAAAATGGGATGGTTGTGTCTGGTGTGAAACCTGTGCCAGATTGTTGTGCAGATTGTTCAGTCTGCTGTAGTAACCCCTTATCGGGAGCAGACGAAAGACCAACAATAACTTTCCTGGAATACTAATGTTTAGAAAAAACAAAATGTTTTTTTATTACTGATTTATTAATGAAGTCATAAAACAAACATCCGATCCACACACAACTTTTGGCACAGGTTTTACACCGGATGCCGTTCCTTATGCAACCCTCCCATTTTTATCTTTGTTCGGGGCCGCCACTGCATCCAGTGGCTGGGGTTTGGGCAAAGGGTGGGGACTGAAGCTGAGTCTTCCACAAGGCAGCTGAAAAACATACAACTGAGCAATACACGTTGACTTGAGTAAAATACCAAAAAAAATTGACAGCAATATACTGTAGACCAGATTATCAGGTGATGGAAGCCTATTTTTTTTTTTTTTTCAGAACATACTTGACATTCTTATCATTGTTAGTTTGCTTTAGCTCACACCATGCCTCTATATTATATCATTTTCTTTTCTTGTCTTAACCATGAACCACAGAAATGCCCTGAGATTTGATCGGTAGACAATACCGGTCGTGCCGAGGGCTGTGCAACTTGGAGCTCTGTGATTGACAGACATCGAACACAGCATTTTATCCACCTACAGTACAGTATGCCATTATCCTCCATCAACATCTTTCCATTGGTTCAATTATAAGCTTGAAACATTTTTTTTTTCCAGTTTCACAATTTTTTTCTTTTTTTTTTTTTTTGCTTTTTCTCTCACAGCTTGACGGGCATTACTCAACAAGAAGATGATTCTCCAGCTCCATTAATCTTTTTTTTCACTTTCTGATTTACTGTTCAAGTGATTTCTTGGCTGAGAGATCATTAGCATTGGAGGAAAATGAAGGACTCCTGCTGAGTTCTTGACTGAACGCGCTTAAACATACACTTTTCTAGCAACGATACAATTGGCTTAGCTACAAACACTCATATTGGGTGAGGACTGTTTTTAAATTCATGCTGATTTTTTATTATTCATGCCTTGTTTTGTGTTAGATTCCTGCAAGATACTTGTCGATAAAGCATACACCATGACAGCTGAGGCAACTGTGCATGTCAATATGTCAACGTTCAGGGGCTTGGCAATGAATGTGTGGTCAGTTCCTGAGATAAACATGAAGCTGACAGCTGGTGGTCCGTTGTGAAAGCAGATTACATGAGGAATAATTCCTTTGGTAATTCTTAACATTAACATCTCCTCCAGTTTACAATTTACACACCATCAGTATCATCAGCCAACTAAAGATCAATAATGAGGTGCAGAACAAACCCCAGCTATGTAGCTAAAAATAAATACTAGGATCCTGGAGATGCAACGTGACAGCGCTAACAACTAAGCCACTATACAATGGACAATGGTTTGGCAGTAGCACGGTGTGGTTCAGTAGTATAGGGCGTGGTTTGGCAGTAGTGTGGTGTGGTTTGGCAATATTCGGGCAAGGTTTTGCAGTAGCAAGGTGTGGTTCAGGGGTAACAGGGCATGGATTGGCAGTAACAAGGTTTGGTTTAACAGTATTTGGCCGTGGCTCAGCAGGCCATGGTTGGGGAGCCTCTGGGTGTTGTTCGGCATGTTGTGGGGCATTGGCTAGTAGTAGTGGGGTGTGGATTGGCTATAATGAGGTGTGGTTTGGCAGTAACAAAGCATGGGTGGGCAGTAGTTGGGTTCGGTTTGGCAGTAACAGAGAGTGGATTGGCTATAATGAGGTGTGGTTTGGCAGTAACATATACAGGATAGTGTGAACACACTTCTGTTTGCAGGTTTTAAATGTTGCCATTTCATAATTGGTCATTATAATTATGCTCAATGGGTTATAACTCAGCACTTGAGGACATATATATTGTACTGTTTCTTTAAGACCCCACATAGCGCGTAACATACAAATAATACATTTTTGCATATCTCAGATTCTGTCATGGGTCTAGCTGGTGGTACTGGCTAGACCGGCTGATGGTGTACTCTTGCCGTGGGCATATTTTAGAGCAGGCAGAGGGGTTCAACGGAAAGAGTCCTTTTATTAACAAACAGACACAAACAAACAAAGGAACCAAAACCACAAACTCAAACTAAAACTAGGGCTCAGGAAAAACACAGGAACAAGAACTGAACACAGGGAACCAGGAGCTGACACAGGGAACTGAGGATGAGGAAACATCGGGAACTGACAGAAGGAAACATGGAGCTGGAGCTAACTAAAGATACATAGGGGAACTAGAGACAAGACTGGACAGGACGTGGCTGGAACTAGAGAGACAGGACAGGAGACAGGGCTAGACAGGAGAGACGAGACGAGACAGGACTGGAGAGACGGGACAGGACTGGAGAGACAGGACTGGCCAAGAGACAGGACTGGAGAGACAGGGCTAGGGGCAACAGAGACTAGAGACCGGTGGGTTAGTGGTTAGTAGCTACATGGAATATGGAAACACTGGATGCTGACCGGTGGGTTAGTGGTTAGTAGCTACATGGAATATGGAAACACTGGATGCTGACCTAACCGGGTTAGTATCTAACTGGATTTGTGGCTAACTGGGTTAGTACTGAACTAGGGGACCAGAACTGGAACACAAAAGGAAAGGCACACATGAGGCTATACCAAACTAGCGGCTAACCTACTAGCGACCAGAACCACTAGCAGTCAATCCCACTAGAGGCTAGCCTACTGGAGGCTACCCCTACTAGGGGCTAACCCTACTAGCAGTCAAGGCCTACTAGCGGCTAACCCTGCTAGCGGCTAAGCCCTCATGTGGCTACACATACAAAGGAAGCTTTAACCACAGAACTAAACAAGAAGACTGACACTGGGAAGACACGGAACAGTACTTACACTGTACACAGGAGGAGACACAGCCTAGCTAAACACTGAACAGGACAGCTCCATGAATCCACAAACACAAGGAACCTAAAGAAAACTAATAGAGCCCTCTAGAAAAACAAAGGTCAAACAAGATTACTAAAATATAAACTCAAAGAAACAAAAACAAACAAAAAGGAATGCCCACATGACGGTAGATACAAACAAACAAACAAACAAAAAGCAATGCTCGACCCAGTTTCCCAGAACAAACTGCTATTTATAGAAACTTTAATGAGCCACCTCAGTTCAGGTGAGCACTGAGTCGACCAACAAAAACTACAGATAGACAGAAACAGTGACCTCTAGTCGAGGTTCCTAACAGATTCCTCCTTCAATGTCTACAGTATGTAAGTGAGCTATTGCTGAGGGAAGGGGTATCTTCTGATCTGAGGTCACATTAGGGGGAAATCTAATTGGCTTGTTTAAAACCCTGTCCAATACAAAATTATCTAAAAAAATAAAATAAAAAATCCAACAGCAGCAAACACTTTTTATCTATACTGATGATGTTTTCTTTCAATGTAGACAGAACCAACTTAATTCCTTTTGTCTTGTTTACGTCCCTGACCATCTCAGGGCTCACTCAATAAACCCTCGTTACACTGCTGCTGAGTCTTCTGGCGCAACTTTAGTGTTCAGCGGCAGTCAAGCAATTAATCCAGCTTTAATCCCAGCCCACAACATGAACCCTGATAGAACATGTTAACAAATCCGGGAAAAGAAGGCAAGAAGAAAAAGGGCTGGAATCTTGAGAGGTCGGGGGACGTGGTAGCGTCTCAATGTCTGAGTGTCTCAGTGTTCCCTTGTCTTTTACTGCATCCAGTCTATTTTTGAATACAAATATTTTCATCCAGGCTCAATAAGTTGGCTTGGTTTTTGTTGTTGCTTTTTTTTTTTAACCTGATTTCTACTACGAAGTGGTTAAGATTTGTAAAACAGGTTTAATCAGGTTTTTCTTAGGGAAAAATTGTAATTACATTTTTTACATTTTGCAATTACATTTTTTATGAGATGTTTTTTAAATAGGTTTTAAGATTTTTTTTTTTTTTGGTACTGGTACCCACAACCATTAATATTAATATTCATTTGGGAAGCCACTTTGAATAGAATACCAACACCAAGCAGGATATCCAAATACTTTTGGAAGCAAAAATTTTTTTTTAACCAAACACAGTACCATTGTGCACTGTCTACCGTGATGTCTTCCTGTGTAAGGCCAATAAACATTAATAAAAATGTCAAACAAAATGCTAATCTTTAGAAATCCTATAATTTACCTACGTATGACTGTGGTTTTAGCAACTAAACCAGGAAGTGATTGCGGTGCGGAAAACCTATTCTCCTTATAAGAATTTTAAACTACTAATGTCATTTACACTGACATGTCAGTCGCTAGCTCCACCGGTCTCGGTCAGATTCGCCTGTCACAGAAGGATATGTGTTCGTGGAGCAAAATAACCAATTAATAATTTTAAAAAATTACAATACAGTGGAACCTCGGATTGCGAGTAACGTGGTTTACGAGTGTTCCGCAAACCGAGCAAAGTTTTTTAATATATTTTTAATCGGAAACCGAGCAAGTACTAGTTTACGAGCGCTGAGTATCATGTATCATTCATGCCACTCTTATTTTAACACCGAGCGTCACTCTTGCGCTGCAGAATTCTTTCAGCGTCTCTTATGTGTGTGCGTGCACGTAATTTGACACAGACACACACACACACGCACACGCGCGCGCGCAAACACTCTGACACATGCACAGACACTCTCTTGCCTTTTCACCCCCTCCCCGGCTTCATAAACACACAGAAACTCTGCTCTGTCACGATTCTTTTCAAAGGTAAGGTGCTGGTTCATTTGTTTTGTTTTGTTTTTACTTTAGCGCAGTGATTCCCTTAGTATGCGCTAACGCCAGGTCAGAGAGATTTCTATTTTTCCTGTTAAAACAGTGTTTCTGTTTTGTGTGTGTGTGTGTGTGTTGTGAAACTTAAAAAGCGAGGTGGCGAGAGGGAGGAGGAGTGTTACTGTGTGAAACGAGGCGAGGGAAGGGGCTAATTCCACACACACACACACACACGGCGCCTGCGCGCACCAACGGAAACACTTATCTGTCGGGATTTATTTGTACTTTTTTTTAAAGGTAAAGTGCAGATTAATTTGTTTTATTTTCGTTTTATTAATATTATTTAATATTAAATAAAATTATTATTTTTCTGTATTTAATTTTTGGGGCTGTGGAACGAATAATTTTTCATTATTCGAGTTTTCATTATTTCTTATGGGAAAATGATGATTTGGTTTACGAGTGTTTTGGAACACGAGCCCACTTCCGGAACGAATTATGCTCGTAATCCAAGGTTCCACTGTCTGTTGATATTAAATGGTGTTCATGGACCTGTTGTATTAAACCAATATCAATCTCGAGGTCATGCTGTTGTACTGAATATCAGCACGATTGTGATGTTTTCAGTACGCCACAGCCTGATATTCAGAACAACAGCACAACCTCGACTTGTTCCCTTAATTGTTTGAGGCAGTATATTTTATAGCTCACTAGACTTTAATGACAGACAGCTTCTGCAGGTAAAGCAAGAGAACAACAGAGTGAACAAAAAAAAAATGTTATAGTACAGCTCTGGAAAAAAAAAAAGCCATTGATGACTAAACTACATTTTTTTAGACCATGTATAGACTCACAATCAAAGGTATATTGTATATATTTCATGAATCCCCTTTACAAAGATCCTGTACATGGAAACTCCAAACTAACAAACTCATTGCTCACCATCTTATTCTGAGGGTACAAGGGTGATACATCCTGGATGGGGAGCGAATCCATCTCAGGGCACACACAACAGGGACATGGCAAACTCTTCATGTCTTTGGACTGTAGGAGGAAACCGGAGTGACTGGAGGAAACCCACCAAGCACGGGGAGAACATGCAAACTCACAAACTCAAGGCAGGAATCAAACCCTCGACCCTAGAGGTGTGAGGCCACCAGTGCTAACCCCTACACCACTGTGTCCACCACCTACAGTACACATCCACCCGCACACATCTACTGTAGGAATAAATACCAGAAATCCGATGTCCTTATTGACTAACTGCCTCGCCGTCAAACCCCAATTCCAAATCCAATCCAGTGAATATTTCCTAAAACGAGTGGGCAGCACGAGCATCCTGTCTGCAAGAAACTAAACATCATTAAGTGCAGTAGCAACACCGCCTCAAGGGGAGGCTAGAAACTCCCGGTTCCTTAATGATGGTGCTGAACTACGAGAATCCTGTGGCCAGCCCACGCTCAACACAATGAGTCAATTTAGGCAGGGGAGAAAAAGAAAAAAAAAAAAAGCAAGCACATAAAGTGTTCATCAGAGGCCTCAATCTCACCCTCGAGCGCTCGTGTCTTCTGTTCTATCCAAAAGTCACTTCGGGGCAATGGAATGGAACACGACCATACAGCTAATGCGTAATAGGAATGTGTACGTTTTCTACCAGGGTGCTGTCAAGTTCTTGATTTGAATACCTCATATACTATATACAGGATACTGTATATTGTATACTTTTTTTTTAATATCGTCACGACAATGCAGTGCAGTTTCTTAGAAAGATCTTCAAAATAGGGGGGGAGAAAGAAATGATGGCGAGTGAACCGCTGTTTATAGCTTCTACAATGTAAGAGGGAATGTCTTTGTGGAACATAAAATGTAATTAGGAACGGATTTTGGTTCTATAAGAGAAATTGCCGTTACACCACAGAAGAAAAAAAAGATTTGTGGTCATGACCATGACGCCATCGTGGTGCCAATCCATTCCTGGGCGCAGGTGCACACGTGCACTAAGCTAACCAAGTTCTTTCGGCTGAGGCGTTTAAGTCTTAAGCCAATCACCCTGATTATTCACTAATATATGCAAGACCGTGAGCCATTCGCATGTTCTATAAAAAATCTGTGGAGACAAAGAGATGAAGTCTTTACAGGCACCTGGCACATGTGAACCTGGCCACATGAAGTAGAGCTCATGAGGACATTTTTGGGGGCCGGGATTCAAAGCAACTTTGACTCTCTTGGTCAAGAAGGCATCGTTTCAATTTGTTCATTGTGAAGGATCCGTCCCTTTCCCGTGATCCCAGTAGACTTAGTTGTTTAGCCAAGTTCTAAATTATTATGTGATTATGTCACTAGAGAAAGTGGCACCCATGCAAAAAAAAAAAACAATACATGATGTACAGTAGTATAATGCACTCTATACAGTTAGTTCAGTATGATATACTATAATGCACATTTTTTTTTAATGTACATGTCAATGAATACATTTCTGTTTAACTCTATTTTGCTATCCTGAACACATTCCCTGTAAATTTTACACTAAGGCGCTTTCACCGGACCTCATAATATGGCCGATTTGGTGTATGATGGCGTATTTCACTACGACGACGCTCCTTTTTAAGACACCGAGCGCGTGCATGTTGCGGTCGGACGGGGAGCAATAAATCATCCTTTGTGGACGAATGAACTTTTAATCAAATCATATGTCGAAAAATTAACCAGCTATCTCAGCCAGCAAATTAAATGGATTTAGTGGAATATTAACAATTATAAAGTCCATTAACAACAGCTTTCATTTCTCTCAAAGGTCATGACTTTACCTATGTAATCGCGATGAGGCGGAAATGCGAGAAGCAGCTGACGAAGACTGACACCGGTGTTACCAGGAGATGGTTGAGTAGGATGCTAGGATAGGTTGCGCCGATGCTTTCTGAATGGACAAAAAGGAGATACTTACTGTATGGCACCATCCAACCATCTAGGAACCTTTGTGATCCAGTTAGGGACTGTAAAGGCCAATGGTGACCATTGTATTTATTTCCATTTTTACAACTGTGGCAATTCGCGTAGGCATGTTTTTGGACTGTGGGAAGAAACCAGAGTACCATGAGGAAGCCCACCAAGCATGGGGAGAACATGCAAACTCCATGCATACAGGCCGCGAGACGAGAACCAAGCCGGACAATGGAAAAGCGCTGTTAAACTCTCAGTTCTGATTGATCAGAAGGTGTAAGATCACTTTTTACTGATCAATCAAATACGGCTTGTGTTGTACTTGATTAGTGCCCCATTACATCATGTCCCAGAGATATTTATTCCTTTTATTTACTGTAGCATTTGCGCTAAAGTGGTTAGTTACGCGTGTGGATCAGAGTTGATGAGTTATTGTGTATATCTGATGCAATAAACCGAACAAAGATTTCTTGAGACGAATAATAATAGGAATTTTTTTTTAAATAATCCAAAGACAAACATGTTGTTTTTTTCCCCTTGCTTATCTTTACAGAAATCTTTAACAGTGAGCTGTGGATATTGCTTTTAGATTACTTTTGATTGTTTATTTATTTTTATCGCAGATCTAAGAATCCCGGACTTTTATAAATATATAACAAAATAAATAAATAAAATAATAATAATAATAATAATAATAATAAGATGCACTTGAAAGTCTTTGAAAGCATGTTTGATGGGCCCCCAAAGCAGAGCAGCCTGATAAATTGTAATAGGAAAGTGTGCCATCTGATCTAATGAGAGCGCCATCGTCCCATTTGCGCTGTAGTTATGTAGGAGCACAATACAGATGGGTCTGATTTATGAAACAGAGAAGCAGCTCACCGCACACCCGAGCCATTTACACCATCAATAATGGGCTGTTAGGAGCAACCTGACTGTGTGTGTGTGTGTGTGTGTGTGTGTATGAAATGAGGAAATGGACAATAGCGCACCAGATTTTTGTAGAAGCCCATTGCTTCGCTCATTACAGCTAACACAGAGACAGCGGTGTGACAGATTCAGACCCGTGAGTCCACCTGTGGATTTTTTTTTGTTCATGAATTCTAAAGGAAATGCCATCTGCTGAAGGGATATCATGCTCTTCCATTATCATTCATTCAGTTTTAAAAGTATTTATTTAGGACTATGCAACACTGATGCGTTCCTTGAAATCCTGGATACAAACAGGTCAGTAAGCGGGACATACATTTCTACATTTCTGGCAATATTTCGATATTAAGGCCAACAAATATTAACAACACTTTTAGTAATACTTTTTTGGGGCTGTTCCCATCAGGGGGTTTGCTACAGCGGACCATCTCATCCACGCAACTTGGCACAGGTTTTACGCCAGATGCCCTTCCTGACACAACCCTCCTGGGACTGGCACTGCATGCAGTGGCTGGGTAGTACTGTACAGGGTGTGGCAACCCACCACGTGACCACCCACAAACACGGATCCTCAGATCGACAAACTAGTAATGAGGTAGCAAAAAAGGTGTGTGAATACAAATGTAAAACACTAGGAAAAACAAACATTTTTGACACCAACCACTTTTAGTTTCCACAATATTTTAAATACTTTCTGATCTCATTGGCTTCCCACACTTTAACTCTTTAAGTTTTCCGTTTTCCTTATTTGGTCATAGGTCCCTGTTCATTTTTTCCCCACGTAATCCGTTCGAGCTCGACTCCCAGCGTAGCCTGTATGAGCCTGTATAAGCTGATTTACCTCAGCTAGTACCTTTACCTTAGCTAAAATTCTAGGTAAATTACTAATGTTAATTTATATGCTGAAATTACTTAATTATTTAATTGAACTCCATCATAGGTACTTTACAGGACATCCCATATAAACTGCCATATTTCTTGTTGTATGAGTGTGATGAGTTTCATATAAATTCAAACTATTTTGAAGACTATTTGGAGACTATTTAAAAAAAAAATTGTACCAGGTTTGAACATTTTAACATGGATCCATATAGGGATTGACTCACTTTTGGAGCCAGCTCCTAGTGGACATTCGAGGATCTGCACGCTTTGGCACTGTTGCGTTGGACACATTTTTTCAGAACCGAAATTTGCTCCTTCCCTCCTACAGTAGTTGCCTTTGTTACTCATCTGACCCTTTTGGCTCCCACTATGTGACTGGTTTCAGCTGGTTGTTGTTTCCCATCAGTTCCTCTGAATTGTAAAAATGTGTTTTCTTTGCAGCGATTCCAAGCTTTGTGGCTCTCAAAGATGATTCTTTGCTTTTTAATCAATTTATTATAAAAAAAATGTAAAAAGTTTTTAAAGTTGGAAAAACTTTTCTTATTTCCAGTATGTTGTTGTTGTTGTTGTTGTTGTTGTTGTTAGATCTTTATTAGTATTGTGTTCTTTTTCCCCAGTCAGGTCCAGGCATGTTTTTAAGTCGAGTGGAATTTTCTTTTAATTTTTTCTTTTTCTTTCTTAGACAGAGGTCAAAGGTATTACAGTATCTTTAGTAGTATAATAATGTAGGAATATGAACCAGGAATTAGAAAAAGAAATGGAAGTCATATTCATACATGATTTAACTCCATCAATAATTTCTGGGTAAGCCCTGCAACTTACGTTTAGGTTCATTTCAGTTTGATTTGTTGGCCATCAATGAGTCGAATAACTTCATTTGAGCTTCTAGAAATGTAGGATCCAAGATTTTAAACCACTGAAACCAAAAATGTTTAACCTAAATGTTTAGATAATTGTTTGTAGGTTATACTGTACAGTACATATCAGCCAAAAACTTGTGACGTGAATAACAATGACTATCTCATTATAATGGCGCATGGAAGTGGCTGTGATATATTAGGCAGCAAGTTAAAAGCAGGAAAAAACTCAAGTGCCCGAGTCCCTTTTGATGGGCCAGATTGTGATGACCAGGCAACTCCAACTCACATGTCTTGTGAGATATTCAAAGTCTGCCATGTTCGGAACGGACCAAAAGGAAGCTTCACGGAAAGAAAACCAGTGAACCGGAATGGAGATGCGTATGGAGAGCCAAGACAAACTCGTCTGGTCCAACCCCACAGAAGAGTAGCACAAGGTGCTGAAGAAATTAATGCTGGATCTGAGAGAACAATTTCAGACCACACACTGAATCAATGTTTGTTGCATATGGGCCTGTGTAAACACAGAATGGTCAGGGGGCCCATGCTGATCCTTGTCCACCAGCGAGAGCTTCTACAGTGGGCACATGATCACCCGAACTGGATCATGGAGCAGTGAAAGAAGGTGGCTTGGTCTGATTAATCATGTTTGTTCTTTTACATAATGTGTGTCTTCCTGGGCCAAAGATGGCACCAGGATGCACTATGGGAAGAAGACGAGAAGGTGGAGGCAGTGTGATGCCCTGGGTGATGTCCTGCTGGGAAACCTTGGGTCCTGTCAATCACAGGGATGTAACTTTGACACGTACAGGACCGCCTACCGAGACAATCCTTGAGGCCCTGACTCATGACTTTGAGTGCTTAAAGGATCTGTTGATGATGTTGGTACCAGATAACACAGGAATCCCTCAGTGGTCTTGTGTGTCCGTGCCTTGATTTTTCAGAGCTGTTTTGGTGATTTTATGTTGTGTTTTTGTTGTTGTTGTTGTTGTTGTTCTTATGGTGCCTGGGATCAATAAGTGTTTGCTTTAAATCATTCAATATACAAATATTTATTTATAGAATGAACAAGCAGTTTATGGAATTCCCAGTTCAGCCTGGATATACCTGCTATCGTTAACCAAACAGGTCAAGACAGAATTCTATAGTGTGTGTACCAGAAACAGTGGGTTGTTCTGTGGGTGAACGTCTTCCTCATAGCTATGTTCCTACACCTCTTCTTCTTATCCACATGCATGAATGCCGATGTGTGTCCGTGCGCATTGTTGTCGAACACGCTTTATAGCCTTCAGGTTTGAAGGAGATATGATTCTTTCTTTCGAATCATATCTCCTTTCACAGTCTTATCTCCCTAACATCCACAGTGGATCAGCGCTCTATTGTCAGAGCTGCACAACATCGACTGAAATAATAATCAAGTGTTTGGATCTGTTACTGAATTCACACCACTGAAAAATCAATAGATGCCCTACACACACACCCCCCCCCCCTTTCATTGAGGAATCATAAACACAAGTGCAGCCGGCTGGAGGAAAGAGCAGAACATCACAATAAATAAAATAAAACACAAGAGGAGTGGGTAGGAGGTGAAAGAATGTGAACGAATTAAATTGAATGAAAGAATGAATTAATTAAATAATTAATTAGTAGAAAGAAAATGAATGAATGAAATAATTAAGTAGTAGAAGGAAAAATAATTAAAGAAAGAAAGAAAGAAAGAAAGAAAGAAAGAAAGAAAGAAAAGGAATGCATGAAAATTATTATTTAAAAAAACAAATAATGAATGCATAAAATTATTAGAAAAAAGGGAAAAAAGAAAATAAATAAAATTATTGGAAAGAAAGAAAGAAAGAAAGAAAGAAAGAAAGAAAGAAAGAAAGAACATCAAATAATGAAATAATTAGAAAGAAAATGAATGAATGAATGAATGAATGAATGTATTGGAATAAAAAAGGAAGGTAAAAAAAGCATGAATGAATGAAATTAAAGAAAGAAAGAAAGAAAGAAAGAAAGAAAGAAAGAAAGAAAGAAAGAAAGAAAAGGAATCCATGAAAATTATTATTTAAAAAAATGAATGCATAAAATTATTAGAAAAAAGGAAAAAAAGAAAATAAAGAAAATTATTAGAAAGAAAGAAGAACATCAAATAATGACATAAATAGTAAGAAATGAATGAATGAATTGGAATAAAAAAGGAAGGTAAAAAGAAAAGAAAGAAAGAAAGAAAAAGAAAGAAAGAAAGAAAAGGAATGCATGAAAATTATTATTTAAAAAAAACAAAAATGAATGCATAAAATTATTAGAAATAAGGAAAAAAAGAAAATGAATAAAATTATTAGAAAGAAAGAAAGAAAGAAAAAAGAAAGAACATCAAATAATGAAATAATTAGAAAGAAAATGAATTAATGAATAAACGTATTGGAATAAAAAAGGAAGGTAAAAAGAAAAGCATGAATGAATGAATTAATTAATTAATGAAATTGTTGAAAGAAAGAAAGAAACAAAGAAAGAAAGGAATAGAATAGAATAGAAAATGAATTGAAATGATGAAACGAAAGGATTCATGTAATAAAAAGAAAGAAGAGAAAAAGTAAAAAAGTTATAATGAATAAGGGAAATTAATAAAAATGAAAGAAAAAACAATAAATAAAAAATGTAAGGAAGGAAAAGCAATAATCAAACATTAAGTGCAAGAAATATTAATAAATGAAGACGATTAAAAGAATAAATTGGGGGAAGAGACTAGAAAATGAGGGAGGAGAAAATATTGATGGAGAGAATGAAGAAATGAGAAATTGAGAAAGAAAATAAAGAATAGTTAATGATTGGTTTACTGTAAATTTTACTTTATTAATCTCAGACTTGTGCCTCTCTCTCTGTCTCTCTCTCTCTCTCTGTCTCTCTCTCTCTCTCTGTCTCTCTCTCTCTCTCTGTCTCTCTCTCTCTCTCTGTCTCTCTGTCTCTCTCTCTCTGTCTCTCTCTCTGTCTCTCTCTCTCTCTCTCTGTCTCTCTCTCTGTCTCTCTGTCTCTCTCTCTCTCTGTCTCTCTCTCTGTCTCTCTCTCTGTCTCTCTGTCTCTCTCTCTCTCTGTCTCTCTCTCTCTCTCTCTGTCTCTGTCTCTCTCTCTCTCTCTCTGTCTCTCTCTGTCTCTCTCCTATGCCCACCACTCTCTCTCTCTCTCTCTCTCTGTCTCTCTCTCTCTCTCTCCTCTGTCTTTCTGTCTCTCTCTCTCTCTCCTGTCTCTCCTACTCTCTCTCTCTCTCTCTGTCTCTCTCTCTGTCTCTCTCTCTGTCTCTCTGTCTCCTACCTCTCTCTCTCTCTCTCTCTCTCTCTCTGTCTCGCTCTCTGTCTCTGTCTCTCTCTCTCTCTCTCTCTCTCTCTCTCTCTCTCTCTCTCTCTCTCTCTCTCTCTCTCTCTCTCTCTCTCTCTCTCTCTCTCTCTCTCTGTCTCTCCTTCCAGCACACTGTGTTTGTGGAACTGATCCGCCACTCGTCGCCACCACACTGATCCCGAGTCATCTGACCTTTAAACTCTCTGCAGCTCCTGCTTTAGAGCTCTGAACCTTTCAGCTGGAGCTGATGATGAAACTTACTTCCTCACAGCCGCTTCTTCTACACACTGTAACTCTGTCTCATTCTTTCCTCGGATAAACCGGATTAAAGACTAGCCGAGTGCCGCTCTTCACGCCGTGGTACGCCTCTCTTTAAAGGCCACCAGGTCTGAGTTTTGTTACAAAACTGGGAAAGAGTGTGAATGCTGAGAGCGTTAATGGTTTCATTGTACTCTGATGAAATGCTGAGCTCTCTGTGATCATTTTCTGAAAATTATACTGATCAATCCAACGATGTGTCATAAAAAGCTTTTAAAACATGATGATCAGGTTCAGTAGACAGTATGCAAATATTCTTTTTATTCTCAAGTACAGAGAAGGAAAAGAAGAGAGAAAAAGAGAGGAGGAGGAGGAGGAATGGTGTATGAGATATCCAAAATGAAAAAAAGAAAGAAGCAGAATGCTTTAAAAGCAAATTTTAAATGTAACAAACATTCTGTATGTTTGTATGAAATGAACAATACAAATAAGATTGGAGAAAAAATCTGAAAATAAATATGTGTAAAAAAAAATAGAAAAAAATAGAGGCAATAATGAAGGGGTAAGAAATAAAAGACATTTAGAGACAAAAAAATGAAAACATACAAGGATGAAGTAAGAAAGCAAACAAATAGAAAAATTTAAATACGAGTGGAAAGTTGTTGTTGTTTTTTTCCTTTAAATCACAGACTACACAAAAAGAAGAGAAAAATCTAACATAGGAGTTTAAATATAGGTGTGACGGTGAGGTGATTGGTTGCTTGACATCTCAGTTCCCCCTCATGTTTGTGTTTCCTTCTGGCTCTCCCTTTTAGTTATGCTGTTATAGTTAGTCCTGCCGGAGTCCCTGCTTGCACTTTGCACTAATATACATTCACCTTATACATGTTGACTGTGACCAGACCTAACTGCCATCTCTCCTTATTTTCTGTTCTCTCCTTTTCTGCTCTCTCTCTCTCTCCTTTTCCCTCTCTCTGTCTCTCTGTCGAGCTATACATGTTCGCTCCTGAGTTGCCAGTGATCCAGACCCCTCTGCCCTCTGGGGCCGTCTAACCCGTCCTGGAGTCGTGCTTCTGGTTGGAGATCTCGTTGCATGGATGCCACATGTGGTCTGCCTGGATTCGTATGGTGGCTGGGGATGTTCTCCATTAAGACTGTCCTATCATCGATTGATGCTCTGGGGACCTGTGACTTCAGTTGTTCGATAGCTCAGGACTGGAATCTCCTACAGTCTACCTGAGCCTCCGGGAACAAACTGGACTCCTTTTCATTTTAATTTTAACACATCTCCTGTTACACTGAACTTCCAGTACACATTATTATGCTGATCATTCTCTGCTATCCATTATCACCCAGATGAGGATGGGTTCCCTGTTGAGTCTGGTTCCTCTCAAGGTTTCTTCCTATTACCATCTCAGGGAGTTTTTCCTTGCCACCGTCGCCCTCGGCTTGCTCATCAGGGACAATCTTATCATTTTGATTCATACACATTGCATAAAAACTTACTTCTTTTTATTGTGTAAAGCTGCTTTGCGACAATGTCAATTGTTAAAAGCGCTATATAAATAAAATTGAATTGAATTGAATTGAAATATATGAAACAAATGTAGAACAAGAAAAGTAAAAAATAAAAAATAAATAAATAAATAAATAACCAAATGCCAAACAACACATTGAATACAACTAAAATGAGAGAAAAGGGAATAAAATTAGTTAATACAAAAGAAACAATACAAATAAATTAATTAATTAAACAAAAAAGCTGACAAATAAAAAAAAGTACAAACAAAATAAAAACAAGTGAAAATAAAAAAACAAGCTAACCTAATGTTAAACAACACACTTACTAAACAAACTAAATAAATGAATCATTATTATCTAAAAAAAATAATAAATGAATAAATAAATAAAAACAACCAAAACAAAATATGAAAAGCTTGCAGGGGGGAAAAATGAAATATACAGGGGAAAAAAAGCCAAAAGTAAATAAACAAACAAAAATACAAAAAGAAAAACATGCTTTTTAAAAGAAGTAAACAAACAATCGAAGAAAGAAGAAACAAAAATGTAACAGAAAAGAAAAAACACAAAAAAGAAAAAAAAGACAAATAAATGAACATGAGAAAAAAAACAGTACTTAGAAATACACATTTAAAATAATTTGCACTCTGAAGGCTTCTTTGTTTGTGAAACTTTAAAGGTTCTCTCTAGAAGCCTCATATCTAATGACTGCTGCTTCAGAGAAGAAGTAAAAACTTTTTAATATATTTAAAGTTGTAAGAAGCTGCGGGTGGAGACGGAGAGGCAGAGTATAAAGGCAGAGGGGAGAGAAGGACACCGGGGTTAGGCTGTGTCGCTACACTGCAGCGCTTCAGGGGAATCGTTTGCGCTGAATACTTAACACTCTGATTGATTTTTATATTCCTGAAATATTCTTGAACTCTGCGACTGCTGCATAATTAAAAGACTCTTTTTTTTTCCCCTACATCACTGATTAACTTCCTCAGAATAAGTTTTAAACATCCCACACTGTAATGTGCTGCATGTGTGAAAGTGAAGGAATAAAATCATCTCACTGGAGTTGAGGAAAGAGAAAAGAGGAATAAAAATAGCAGACGAGTTTCTCTCTGGTTCTTCTGTCCCTCGCTGCTGCATGGAGTTGAGCGTTTCACTCTGAACAAGCAGCGACTCCTGCAACACGGGTGTCAGGACACGAGTCCTGGAAGGAAGGAAAAGGGGAGAGATGGAAGAATGGAAGAATGGAAGGAAGGAAGGAAGGAAGGAAAAATGAATAAAAAGAAGGAAAGAATAAATGGAAAGAAAGGAATTAAAGGGTACGGAAGGACAAAATGCAAAGAAGGATAAAAGACAAGTAAAGGGTGGGAAAAGAAAGAAAGACAGAATTACAGAGAATATAGAAATAAAAATGAAGAATTCAGGAGGAATAAGGAGGAGAAATAGGAGGCAAGAAAAGAAAAAAGAAAAGGAGGGCAGAGAAAAGGAAAGTCTGAAAGTAAATGCAAGAAGGAAGAAGAAATGGAATGAACAAATTATTAAATGAAAAATGGGAGGAAAAATGGATGAAAGGAACGAAGAAGGATATCAGAAAAAAGAAATCAATAGGAAGAATGAACAGGAATAGGAAGTCTGAAGGCAAGAAAAGAAAAGGGAAAGGAAAGAAGAAAGGAAAAAAGACTAGAACAAATGGAAGAAAGGAAAATAATAAATGAATAAAAATGAACAATGGAAGGAGGAATGGAAAAGGGATTAAAACATGAAAAAGGGACAAAAGGATGCAAGGAAAGAATGGGGAAAAAAAGAAGAAAAATAGGAATGAATGACAGAAGGTAAGGCAGAATGACAGAATATAAAGAAATAAAAAGGAAGAATGGGAGAAGGAATGATAGAGTAAAGGCAAGAAAAGAACAAAGAAAAGCAAGCAAGAGGGAAGTGAAGTGTGAAAACAAATGGAAAACGAAGAAGAAAATTAAATAAAAGAAGGAAGAAAACTGAAAAAAAATTATTAATTAAGAATGGGAGGAGGAGTGGAAAGAAAATTAATAAAGGACACGAATGTATGTACAGTATGATGTATGAAGGAAGCAAGAAAAGAAAAAAAACTCAATTAAAAAAGTGCAGGAGGAGGAGGATGAAAGAAGAGTGAAGGTAGCAAAGGAAAAGGGTATGAAAGTAAATGAAAAGAAGAAAGTAAGAAAGTAAATGAAGGAAGGATGGAAAATAATAAGAAATTAATAATGGCAAGAAAATGTGAAGGAAAGTGCAAAGAAAAGGATTCGAGGGCAAGAGGGGACAAAATGGAAAAAGAGGTAAGAAGGTAAAGAAAGAATGAAAGTATGAATGAAGGAATGAACAGAAATGAAGAAATGAAAAGGAAGAATGAGAGGAGTGAAGGCAAAAAAAGAAAAAAAAAAGCAGGGGGATGAAGCAAGGAAGGTATGAAAGTAAATTGAAGAAGAAAGAAGGAAAGGAATAAAGGAAAAGAAAAAGGAAAGGAGGGTAAGGAAGGAAGGAAAATAAGACGAAAATGAAAAGGAAGGATGGTGAATAAATGAAGGGCAGAAAAGGGAGGGAGGGAGGATTAAAGAAAGAAGAAGCTGGATGCATGGAAGGAAGGAGTGAAAGTGAGTAAAGGAAAAAGGAAAATGAAGGTCAGAAGAGGGAAGGAGAGAAGAAAAGAGAAGAAAGGAATAAGATAAAGAGCGTGAGAGAGAGAGAGAGATATGATAGCTTGTCCTTGCTGAGTCAGTGAGAAACAGTTTCATCAGATTTTACATGAAACGTCGAGTCGCTCGCTGCCTTTCCTTACTGATGGGGAGAAAAAACATAAAACAGGAAGTAATAACTTCTCCGTTATGAGTGTGTTTGAGAAATCATGGCCGGTTCACTTCAGCTGGAACAAATTTCTCATTTCAGCACTAAAGGAACAAAAAGAAAATACATTCGGGGACTTGGAGGTTTTGAGCCGAGTCATTAGCCTCGTGTCACACATCAAAACTGTGCTAGCAGTGTTAGCAGTGTTAGCTTTCCTAAACTCCTTCTCTCATCCACTCAGTGTTAGCTCACTGCTTTACTGGCCAACGCCTGAGCAGAGAAACGTAAATAGATAAATATCTGATTGTAGTTCAGCACCTAGTCTGCTTCGTGAAAATGACGAAGGAGAGAGTGGAGGGAGGGAGGAAGCAAGGAAGAATAAAAAAGAAGGAAAAAATAATAAATAAATAAATAGAAGAAAGATAGAAGGAAATGGAAAAAAATTAAAGAAAGATTAATAAAAAAATTTTTTTTTAATTAATAAAACAGAGAAAGAGGGAAACAAACAAAAAAGAAGCAAGGAAAAATTTTAAAAGGACAAAGAAAAAAAGAATAAAAAACAAAACAGAGAAAGAAAGAAAGAAAGAAAGAAAGAAAGAAAATGGAAAAATACAAAAGAAAGAAAAAAGGAAAAAACAAAGAAACAAAAAATGACAAAGAAAAAAAAGAAATAAAAGAAAGAATGAAGGGAGGAAAGAAAAAAAGAAAGTAAAATAAGAAAGGAATTTTTTTTATAAAAGAAAGAATGAAAGAAGGAAGAACGGAATAAAAGGAAGAACGGGAAAAATGGAATGAAAAGAGAAAGAAAGGAAGTTAAAAAAATCTGAGAAGCTTTTTATTTTATTTTTTTTTTTTTTTCAGGTGGGCCTGTGATAGTCAGTTACAGTGGATAGAGTCACATATATACAATATGTGATGTGGAACAGATTTTACCCCAGATGCCCATCTTGGCGCGATCCTTCCCAGTTCATCCAGACTTGAGACGAGAACTTGGTGTGCACTGGCTTGTGTAACCTCTCGGTGGCCCAGAGGTCGGTTCCCTGACCGCAAATCAAACTCGGGCCATGTCGGTGAAAACGCAGCATGAGAACCGGAGGAAAGATACGCAGATGAAGGAGAGGAAATAATGGAATGGAGGAACAAATATAAGGAATACAACATTAGCATTTTTTATACAAATGTGTTCTCTCTCTCATGCTCCTCTCTTCCTTTTCATTTTGATATTAATGTGTTAAATCTCACATTTCTCTCTCCCTTGAGCTAACACTTCCTGGTTTATTTCCAGACATAAACCTAGCTATACCACTTCCACTCCTTGTTCTCCTAGATTTCTCCTCGGGCGCTGAAACACTTTATGACACTCATCGTGTGCGCGTGCTTGTCTGTGACGCTCCTAAAATTTGGTAAGCACGTCAGAGCACAGCGGACAGACCAAGCAAATCGTTCATTCGACGTTAATTATGAAACGTAACAAATATACGTGAGCATAGCCATGTCCTATAGGCGAAAGATCACAATAGATAAAGCCGTTCCAGCAGCATGAGGACACGCAGGGGGACGGAGACATCGTTCAAACTGCAATTAAACAGATTTGGAGAATTTGGTTAAGCAAGAGGTTTGGTGTCAGCGACTACAGCTCCGCCCCTGCTATTAATCCTCAATCGGACGACTTTTTCTTTCTGTTTCTGAGTCCTATTAGTCCTTTTAGTTATTGATTTTTTTTTTCTTTTTTCTTTTCTGGCATCTGCAAAGACATGAATCAAGAACATTCTGTTTCTCATGAAGGAAAAACAACAGGGACAACGTGACGATAATCAGGTAAATGGTGGAAGTCACTCACTTCTCATCACTGTAGGTTTTGTCTTGATGCTGTTTAGCCAAATAATTATTTATTTATTTTTTTTTGTGATGACAGAAAACTTCATAATCAGTCAGAGACAGCAAGGGACATGAGCGAACGACAGACAGTCTCACTGATCAGATATCATTTCCTCGATCTCTGCTTTCCAGGCTCGGTCGATAAGCCCTGTTCCGTTCTGGGTAAAAACTGGCTCTCTGACATTACAAGTTATCTGAAGGACAGCGAGATTTATTTATTTATTTATTTTATTTTATTTTATTTTCTTTTTTTCTTTTTTCGCGTTTCACGCCAGATGATTCGGCGCGGTCCGAGCCAGATTGGAGTGTTTGACGTTGAGCGAGCAAGATGTAGAGGTCAGACGGCTCGGGAAAGTCAACCTCAGAGAGGTTTGCTCTCTGAACACCTGGTGCCTCTCGCTTCAGCGTGTAGTCATCCGCCGGAGCTAATGAAAACTGACTGCAGTGAGATGACAGGTGTGTGACGTTGGCGAGAGACCGTACCGAGGATGAGCGACATGTGGGAAGCAGGCTGAGCCGCTGGAAAAAGAGTTTTCGCACCTCGTGTCAGCACATGTAGGAGGACCGGAGGCTGGAGGGACGAAGAGCTTCAGGAACAGCGGACGGAATTTCAGGCGAGAACGGAAAAAGTGGACGGGGCGATGCATCATTCAGCAGATCCGTCTGCCGAGGCCGTGCATCACCGGCGCCGAGACGGATGTGACAGCGGCAATCGCACATCGGAAACGGAGCCAAAGGGCTTCCCGGAGAAGAGGTTGATGAATATTACATGCTGTCCCTTGTTCTCGTTCGCTGACTGGGTCATACAGAGTCGCAGAGGGGGGGAAATTTCATTTCATCCTTCACAAGACACTGTTTTAACCTGTAAAGCAGCGAGACATGACCTCGACCTCTGACCCGACGCGATCGATCACGAGATGCTCAACAAAAAGTTAACAAGAAGTTACTTCATTTGTTTATATTTTTTTATTCATAAACTATTGCGATCTCAAACTCAAGGCCATATTTAGGATTTTCATGCCAACTGTGCACATGTTCATATTCATAGTGATTCAAGGGGGGACTGCAGCTAATAGTCTAATGGAGATCAAGATGAACCCAATTAATAGGTGGAATCGGGCATGGCTCCTGGTCGACTGGAATTAAAACCTACTCTCACACCATCCCTGTTTGGATAAGACTTGGTGCCTCTAGCCACAGGCCAACACAGGTGGGAGGTTTGGAGATACAGTAGCTGAGCTCAGGATCTAACCCCTCAGCTAGTGCTGCACTACTGTACCATGACCTGGTGGATCGATAACTGATTTAGTAGTTGACACAATCCAGATTCAAAAGAACTTCTTCAAAACCAATCACCACCATGGAACCATGGAACAACAGTATCCAAAGGGCACACAAAATGTCAGCAAGCCAACTAGGCAAACTGTCCCTCCCAAGAGGGAACTCAAGACACCAAGCAAAGAAAGCATCACAATATTCCTAGATGTCTGTTCACAATGCAGGACATGAAAAAAGCTAAGGGGAAATGTCTAGAACTTGAGAGAGGTCGCCCCCTGGTGGTGTGGTGGTGGAGAAACCGTTCATTCACTCGCTCATTGTCTCTACCGCTTTATCCGGGACACAGGGTCACGGGGGGCCTTGACCGTACCAGGGGACGCTCTGAGTCAGTCCATCACAGTCCACACACACATAAAGTCACGCAATATAGGCGACTTGGGAGCGCCGATCTGCATGTCTTTGGACAGTGGGAGGAAACCGGAGTACCCGAAGGAAACCCAAGAAGCACGGAGAGAACATGCAAACTCCATGCACACAGACCCTGCAGCGGGAATTGAACCCTGACCCTTACGTATAGTGGCATAGTGGTATCCTTTCCGCTTTTCTTCCCTAAGAGTGATACCAAGATGGTCACCAAGTAGACAGATATTTACTAGAAAGTTTATAAACTTAGCACCTCGCTGATATTGATGAATCTGTCTGTAACTTGGTCCACTGTAAAGGACGCAAGCTCAATTTTGTTTTTTAAACCTTTGCAGTCAGCTGTTAATGTGGCTCATGCATTGAAGTAAAGCAGAAAAGGACGCGGTCTAAACGGTACAGTCCACATTTAGAAGTGGTATGTTTGTAGCGAGCAAACGGTGTGAATGATATTATCACGTTGTTCAGCCTAACAGGATTATAGCTGTGAACACAAGCAGGACCGTTTGAGAGCGGTGTGTATTCCGCGTCTGAATGCGAGGAGAATGTATTCCTCCTTTTCATTGATCTCGGGGAAGTTGCGACCGCGTCTTCTCTCTGCTGAACAAGGTGTCACTCACAGACACCAAACAACGCCACAATTACCTCTCCAGAAATCGATAGGAGTGAAAAAAAATAAAATAATAAATGTAAAAAGCCTGGAGCCTTTCACGCCGCCGCTTCTCCTGTCCCCTCCTGGTAATTGAATTCCTGTCTAAATACTCCCACAGCACCTCGGATTCTAATCCCGTACATTTCTCATCCCCTTCCCTTTTTATTCTATTGAGGATCGAGAAGGAAAAACAGACTCTCGAAGCTGAGAAACACACAGATGAGCAAACCTCAGATGGCGTTCCGTAGAGACGTCTTCTAGGCCCCGGCTTGTCAAAACAGTTACGTTGGCTGACAAAACCACAAATAACCTCCGTATGAATAAAACAACCAAGAAGATCACGAGAAACGGTTTTGACATCAGAGACGAAAGGGACGACTTTCATTTAATTGCCAGGACGGAACACTTCAAAGCAGTTGAGGAATGAAGCTGTTACAGGAAAATGATCTACTTCAGGCTGGTGTGATGAAGTGGAGGCACAGTGTAACACACCAGACTGCTTCTTCAACCACTTTGAACCTCACCGGCCACTTCATACGGTACAACTTGCTAACACTGGATTGGACACCTTTTGCCTCCAGAACTGTTTTAATTCTTCAAGGTCCTGGAAACATTCATGAGAAATTTTGGTCCATATTGACATCATCCCATTGCTGCAGATTTGTTGGTTACATGTCCATGATGCGAACCTCCCATTACCAAACATCTTCAAGTAGGCCAGCGCTAAGAGCCTGTAGATCCTGTAGAGCGGCGATTGATGTAGCCTAGCGCTCGGCCAATCAGCCCTCTCAAGATTCGAACTTGTGATTTCTGCATGATAGGGTCAACTTGTTACCATTCGGACATGATCACGAATGATACTCAGGTAGGCTGTAGCATTTACACCCTGCTCATTTGGTACTAAGGAACCCAAGAAAAGGTCCCAAGAAACCCCCCACACACACATCATTACACCCCCACCTCCAGCCTGAACTGCTGATGCAAGGAAGAATCAATCCATGCTTTCACGTTGGTTACACCAAATTCTGACCCTACCAGCCAAATGTTGCTGCAGAAATGAGAACTCAAGCAACGTTTTTTTTTTTTTTTTTTTTTTTTCTCCAATCTATTGTCCGATTTGAGTGACCCCATGCAAATTGTATCCTCGGTTTCCTGTTCTTGGCTGACAGGAGCAGCACCTGGTATGGTCTTCTGATGCTGTTATTCAAGTTCATGTTGCCTTTTAACAGCTTGAACCAGTCTGACCTATGGCATCTACAAGGCATTTTCACCCAGAGAACTGCCCTCATTGGATATTTTCTGTTTTTAAGATGATCCGCCGTAAATCCTAGAGAATCCTAGTCATGTATGAAAGTTTTGGAAATACTCAGACCAGCCCATCTGAAACACGCCAAAGTCACTTCAAGTCCAAAATGACCTTTCTTCCCTTTTCTGACCCTCGCTTTGAACAGCGTGTCATCCTGACCATGTCTACATGCCTACAGTAAATGCTTTGAGTTGCTGCCATATTTCTTCGTTAACAAGCAGTTGAGCAGGTGTGCCGATGAGAGTACGTTACAGTTTCGCCCCAAAGCACTGACACCTCTTTCCTCCTGATTTAGCCTTCCCTCTGACACTGGAGACTCCTTCCATCAAATGGTAATTCAATATTTCTTACAGAAAACTTGTAACAGATACGTAAGGAATAGCAGCGTGTCTAAGATGGAAATTTTGAATACATCTTCAATGCCTTCAATCGCTGTCACTCTGAGCAACATTTCAGCAAAGGCATCCTGTATTAATGCTGTAGGTTTTAAACCAATAAATCCCAATAAAACCTTTGGCTATTTCTCCTCATCTTTGTCTGTCATGTTGCCTAGCAACCAGAATTTGTCCAAAAAAACAAACAAACCAACAAAAAAAAAAAAAACATTGTTTTTATGAACATAACAGATTTCATTATGAGTGTTGGTGTGTTAGGGCATTTGGCCTTTCATAATGTCTAAGAACATATTTACCCGTGCAACACACACCTTCAGCTGGTTTATTGCTTTATTTAAGGTAGATTGATGAATCTGTTATTTTGCATTTTTATTTGCTTAAGCAACATTGTTCATACAGCCATACCGTACATATACTGTACAGACACAGACAGAGAGAGAGAGAGAGAAATGTGGAAGTGTGTTCCGGGCTCGTTATACAGTAGATGTGTTTGCTTGTTATGGCGAACTTTTCCACACAGTTTTTCGGGGAGGCGAGCGACTATGAAGGTGTCCCAAGGTTGCAGTCGCCATGGTAACAACAGGAAGTCAGAGGTGAACTCTTTGCCCTCCTGTAAACCAGCAGTGGAGGGCAGATGAATAGACCAGATGCTGCATCCGATTTCACCAGAAATGAGCAGTTTAAGGGAAGCTGAAAGTTGCGGACCACGGTCGCTTTGCTGATTCGCTCTCTCTCTCTCTCTCTCTCTCTCTGTATAACTGTATTGAAAAGGTTCGCTCAGGGTGCCGATCCATTCAGTCATCTTCTACACCGCTTTATCCTGTGTGCAGGGTCATGAAGGACCTGGAGCCTATCCCAGGAGACTTAGGGTACAATCCATCACAGGACACACATTGACAAACGGGCAATTTGGGAACACCGATTAGACTAATCTGCATGTCTTTGGACTGTGGGAGGAAACCAGAGGAAACCCACTAAGCACGGGAATAAAAATGCAGACTCCATGCACACAGACCAGAGACGGGAATCAAACTGGGAACCGTGAGGTGCTAGGCAACAGTGCTAACCAATTCAGTATTGATTAATTTATAATTCATAGCAATAAAAAGATTAGATTAGAGTAGATTAGATTAGATTCGATTAGATTAGATTGAAAGTGATTAATTCTCTCATCTGAGGAGCGCAGATATAAACGTAGCTGCAGCCGAGCACTTACGTCATGTTCCCCTAATACACAGCTGAGTTTCTGCTCAGCGCTCAGAGACGAGACGTTTGTGATGACGGCTGTGAAAGATTCCTGTCTAATCTGGCGGTGTTCTTGACAGATCAAACTGGAGCGTGTCTCTATTTCTACTTCCTGGAGCTCACAGTGTGTACAGAGTCCCTGTTCTGGAGGTTTAGAAGTTTTGATGTACGTCTTCCTTTTTCAGTTTCTAAACTTGTGATACTTCGTTCTCTGTTAAGTCAGAATTAAGGATTTTTTGTTGTTGTTGTTGTTGTTCTTCTTCTTCTTCTTCTTCTTCTTCTTCAGATAATCATCTAATTGGATTTCTCAGTTTACTGTTCAATATGTCTTTGGTTTGGGGTTTAATTTCATTCCCCATATGTTCAGGGTACGTCTTCCGAATGCGATCAGTCTGGATTTAGTTTAGTGTTTTGGTGTGTGCTTGAGTAAGAGCGCGTGTCTGATTCTGGTTCTGGCTCAGGATGGAGAACTGTGCCAAGCCATTGATGTGGCTTTGGGAATGGGTGTCTTTGAGTACTGCAGGGAGTTTGGGAGTTTGGATGGAGTCAGAATTTTGGATTTACATGCGTCTCTCTCTCTCTCTCTCTCTCTCTCTGTGTCATCTCTTCCTGTTGCATGGACACTGCCATCTGGAGGCAATGGTTTCTTTTTTCTCATTTCTTCATATATTCTTCATTAACTTTACATGGAACACCCAAAGATCCACGAAATGAAACTATCAACATAAAACAACCCATCAGTTCCTCTACGGCATGACTCTCTAATTAAAACCTGATATTTGTATCATATTCTATATTTCTAAAGCACCGTGCTGGAGTCCAAACTCTTTCGGTGTCCAATTACTTCCCAGACTCCGCAGTAAGCGTTATTGTTTCTGGCGGAGCATATGATATTCTCAGAAGTGTTACCGATCCCTTTTCACTGCTTCTGATTTTCGCAGCGCCGCCTAAAGTGTATCTGTCAGACGTTTAAACATGATCTTCGCCTTCTAGTATTTTAAATAAATCGTTCAAAAATAGCCTGATTTATCTGTTCGCCCAAATATTTACATCTCAATGATTCACGCTGTCACTTCTCAGCACCCCATGGAGCATCTTTATTTTATTTTTTTAATTAATTAATTTATTTATTTATTTATTTATTTTTCTTTCTGTCATTTATTCAAGACGTGTGTTCGTGTGTTAGTAGTTTAGTCAGAACAGTTATTAGGCAGAAGTCAGATTTCTGGTGGGAATCTGGAGACAGGCATCACCCAGGTGTCGCCGTAATCTCTACACGAGTGCGTGATAATGAGACAAGCGTTTCTCTGAAGCCGCTGCTCCGTTTAAACACCCGAGAGGATTATAATCCAGTTTGCACAAGAATGCGGTGTTTGCTGATGAAAGAATTCACAAGACGACTTCATTTCCATCCCTTACTGTCATCTCCCAGGCTTAAGAAAAAATACAGATGTCAATATGTAAATATTGGAAGGAACATTTAACTCCAGTGTCCTACAAGAGATTAAATCGAGTGTGTAAATTGTGATGATGGTTAATAATTTATGGCAAAATCCTGGTATAATATATTTTCTCGGGCTCTATTAGGGAGTTGAGAGAGTGATTGAGCAAATGTATCACATTACATCACTTTCTTATGTTCATCATATGTGCTCTTTTTTACAGATGACTGTATTAAGATTAAGGTTCAGTTATTTGTCACACGAACCTTAAAGCACATTGAAATGTTTCTTTGTTTTGTTTTTTGACTTTCTGCATATTCAGGTTAGGAAGCTGGTGTCATAGCACAGAGTCAGCCAGGATCTCAAAACTGCAAGTCCATATCAAGTCTTGAATATTTGAGCTTTGAATGCAACCTGCTAGTTGAGTGCAAACATGCAAGTTTCTGAACTGCGAATCCAGTCACGTTTCTGAACTGTAAGTCCAAATCATGTTTCTGAACTGTAAGTCCAATTCAAGTTTCTGAACTGCAAATCCAAGTCAACTTTCTGAACTGTAAGTCCAAGTCAACTTTCTGAACTGCAAGTCCAAATCATGTTTCCGAACTGTAAGTCCAAGTCAAGTCTCAAGTTTCTGAACTGTAGGTCCAAGTCATGTTTCTGAACTGCAAATCCAAGTCATGTTTCTGAACTGTAAGTCCAATTCAAGTTTCTGAACTGCAAATCCAATTCAAGTTTCTGAACTGCAAGTCCAAATCATGTTTCCGAACTGTAAGTCCAAGTCGAGTCTCAAGTTTCTGAACTGTAGGTCCAAGTCATGTTTCTGAACTGTAAGTCCAAGTCGATTCTCAAGTTTCTGAACTGTAGGTACAAGTCATGTTTCTGAACTGTAAGTCCAATTCAAGTTTCTGAACTGCAAATCCAAGTCAAGTTTCTGAACTGCTAGTCCAAGTCAGGTTTCTGAACTGTAAGTCCAAGTCATGTTTCTGAACTGTAAGTCCAATTCAAGTTTGTGAACTGCAAATCCAAGTCAAGTTTCTGAACTGCTTGTCCAAGTCAAGTTTCTGAACTGTAAGTCCAAGTCATGTTTCTGAACTGTAAGTCCAATTCAAGTTTCTGAACTGCAAATCCAAGTCAACTTTCTGAACTGCTAGTCCAAGTCAAGTTTCTGAACTGTAAGTCCAAGTCAAGTTTCTGAACTGTAAGTCCAGGTCAAGTTTCTGAACTGTAGGTCCAATTCAAGTTTCTGAACTGCAAATCAAAGTCAAGTTTCTGAACTGTAAGTCCAAGTCAAGTTTCTGAACTGAAAGTCCAAGTCAAGTTTCTGAACTGTAAGTCCAAGTCGAGTCTCAAGTTTCTGAACTGTAGGTCCAAGTCATGTTTCTGAACTGTAAGTCCAATTCAAGTTTCTGAACTGCAAATCCAAGTCAAGTTTCTGAACTGCTAGTCCAAGTCAAGTTTCTGAACTGTAAGTCCAAGTCATGTTTCTGAACTGTAAGTCCAATTCAAGTTTCTGAACTGCAAATCCAAGTCAAGTTTCTGAACTGCTAGTCCAAGTCAAGTTTCTGAACTGTAAGTCCAAGTCAAGTTTCTGAACTGTAAGTCCAGGTCAAGTTTCTGAACTGTAGGTCCAATTCAAGTTTCTGAACTGCAAATCCAAGTCAAGTTTCTGAACTGTAAGTCCAAGTCAAGTTTCTGAACTGCAAGTCCAAGTCAAGTTTCTGAACTGCAAGTCCAAGTCGAGTCTCAAATTTCTGAACTGTAGGTCCAATTCAAGTTTCTGAACTGCAAATCCAAGTCAAGTTTCTGAACTGCAAGTCCAA
>QNUK01000846.1:42500-211213 GCA_013621035.1 Clarias magur | reverse complement strand
TACACACGTGGACAAAATTGTTGGTACCCTTCGGTCAATGAAAGAAAAACTCATAATGATGACAGAAATAACTTTAATCTGACAAAAGTAATAATAAATAAGAATTCTATGAATGTTAACCAATGAAAGTCAGACATTGCTTTTCAACCATGCTTCAACGGAATTATAAAAAAAAATGAACTCATGGAACAGGCCTGGACAAAAATGATGGTACCCCTAACTTAATAGTTTGTTGCACAAGCTTTTGAGGCAATCACTGCAATCAAACGATTCCTGTAACTGTCAATGAGACTTCTGCACCTCTCTGCAGGTATTTTGGCCCACTCATCATGAGCAAGCTGCTCCAGTTGTTTCCGGTTTGAAGGGTGCCTTTTCCAGACAGCATGTTTCAGCTCCTTCCAAAGATGCTCAATAGGATTGAGGTCAGGGCTCATAGAAGGCCACTTTAGAATAGTCCAATGTTTTCCTCTTAGCCATTCTTGGGTGTTTTTAGCTGTGTGTTTTTGGTCATTGTCCTGTTGCAAGACCCATGACCTGCGACTGAGACCCAGCTTTCTGACACTGGCCAGCACATTTCTCTCTAGAATCCCTTGATAGTCTTGAGATTTCATTGTACCCTGCACAGATTCAAGACACCCTGTGCCAGATGCAGCAAAGCAGCCCCAGAACATAACAGAGCCTCCTCCATGTTTCACAGTAGGGACAGTGTTCTTTTCTTCATATGCTTCATTTTTTCCGTCTGTGAACATAGAGCTGATGTGCCTTGGCAAAAAGTTCCATTTTTGTCTCATCTGTCCATAGGACATTCTCCCAGAAGTCAACATGTAGTTTGGCATATTCCAGTCTGGCTTTTTTATGATTTGTTTCCAACAATGGTGTCCTCCTTGGTCGTCTCCCATGTAGTCCACTTTGGCTGAAACAACGACGGATGGTGCGATCTGACACTGATGTTCCTTGAGCATGAAGTTCACCTTGGATCTCTTTAGAAGTCTTTCTGGGCTCTTTTGTTACCATTGGGATTATCCGTCTCTTTGATTTGTCATGAATTTTCCTCGTGCGGCCACGTCCAGGGAGGTTGGCTACAGTCCCATGGACCTTAAATTTCTGAATAATATGTGCAACTGTAGTCACAGGAACATCTCGCTGCTTGGAGATGGTCTTATATCCTTTACCTTTAACATGCTTGTCTATAATTTTCTTTCGAATCTCCTGAGACAACTCTTTCCTTCGCTTCCTCTGGTCCATGTTGAGTGTGGTACATACCATGTCACCAAACAACACTGTGACTACCTGGAGCCCTATATATAGGCCCACTGACTGATTACAAGATTGTAGACACCTGTGATGCTAATTAGTGGACACACCTTGAATTAACATGTCCCTTTGGTCACATTATTTTCAGTATTTTCTAGGGGTACCATCATTTTTGTCCAGGCCTGTTCCAGGAGTTTATTTTTTTTAATAATTCTGTTGAAGCATGGACGAAAAGCAATGTCTGACTTTCATTGGTTAACATTCATAGAATTTTTTTAAATTATTACTTTTGTCAGATTAAAGTTATTTCTGTGACCATTGTGAGTTTTTCTTTCATTGACCGAAGGGTACCAACAATTTTGTCCACGTGTGTAAGAGATCAGTTATTCAACACAAAACACACAGCCTTTAATAATGCACCGACATTGGAGACTTATTCCATGGGGGACAGAAAAATAAATAAAAATCATGTCAACATCAAAGGGAAATCAGCATTGTAGCATATGTACACTTAGAACTTGTATATGAAAATGCTAATAACTGCCATTTTCCTACTGCTCATGCATCGCTATTTTCACCTGCCTGTCATTAATAGGTGCGAATTGTCCCATGCGGCTGCTTTTCCACAGTATTGCACTGTAAATGTGACACTTACAGCCACTCCATTATGTTTGAGCATAAACACACAGTGCTCAGTATGGCGCTCAGTATAGGAGAGTGTGTGAGATGGTGATAGATTGAAAAGGTACAGATGGCACACAGTGTACAAAAAAAAAACGCAGTGTTGAGGCCAAAGTGCACGGACACAAGACAAACGATGATGTATTATGACTTTCATTGTATTGAATGAGAACACACACACACACACACACACACACACACACACACACACATACACGCAAACATTACTGACAAGGAGCGATTGCGAAAAACTTGAAGTTTACAATGATAAAACTGATATAGTCTTATCGATAATCATTTCTGTTTGATTAAACATTTTACTTCATTAAATTGAATCTGTTGTTTTGCAAGACCTTGAAAAAAACCAAGTCTACCTCTCACTCATTATCTATATTTTATATCCTGTACAGGCAGGGGCGGATCTAGAAAATTATTCATGGGGTGGCAAGGGGGTGGCATTAAAATAATGAGGGGCGGCAAGACTGAAGCAACCGTCCTTGCATGTTTTTTTTTTTTTGATTCAAGGAACATTATTCTTATTCGGTGTATACACTAGGGTGCACATTTTTACATTGTCCTATAAAAGTGAAATAAAGGCTGATGTGTGATTGACTTGAACCTGATATCTGGATTGGAACGTCAGAGAAATAATAATAATAATAAAAAAAAAAAAAACTATTTTATTTTTAGAACACTAGGACACTAGTGCTGGGGGGGCAAATGGGGTGGCAAGGCTTCTTCTTAGGGTGGCAATTGCCACCCCGTGCCACCCCGGTAGATCCGCCCCTGTGTACAGGGTCATAGGAGTCATGAAGTCTTTAAACGACGACTCAAAACGTATCTATTTCTCCAGTACTTACAGGACTAACACCCCCCCCCCCCCCCCCCAAAAAAAAAAAACTCTTCCCAGTTGTGTTACACTAATGGCACTTAGTTATTGACCTAGTTAACCCAGTGTAAGTATCTATTCAGTGATGTAAACTTTAAAGCATTTTTTGTAAGTTGCTCTGGATAAGAGCGTCTGCCAAATGCCTAAATGTAAATGTAAGTCTATCCTAGGGGACTGGGGGCACTGGGCCGGAGGTACACCCTAGACATGGGTGCTAATTTGTCAAGGGGCACATGAACACAATTAACCTACTTTGCATGTCTTTGGACTGTGGGAGGAAACCAGAAAACCTGGAGGAATATGATAGGACCTCCTGTATCTATTCTTCCTATCTTATAGGATACTAGACACTAGGTGGCAATCGAAACCTCAAGAGTACATGTCTGTATTAAAGTAAATAATAAATAAATGAGTATATCAATTAAATAAAGCATTTTAATAGTCCAGTCATGTTGTTATATAAACAATGTTGTTATATTGTTAATATTCCTTTGTCCCTTTTCTGGAACCACATGGAAACCATCATTTAGCCCGTCATACCAGATTTGACCACAAGGGCTAGAAATAGGAACTATCTCTCTCTCTCTCTCTACCCTGGTGTCCCACTTTTGACTGGTGTTCCCTTCACATGGAGACCATCACTGCTGCTGAGAATGACCCCATATGTTCTGTGTAAAGATTCATATTATAACTGAGGACTGTTGCAAATAGAAACCGCGATGATAGTTTGGATTGCGTTGTTGGATTGAAACAGTTTCACTATCATGGCTTATGAGTACAGTTCCACAAATGAAGTAATGACTGAAATTGAACCAGAACCAGTTACATCAACAAAGTGGATTTCAAATAGACTCGTGCACAAACTCGTACACACTTCCTATTAAAGAAATGCACTTTCAACCTCAGAGCACACGGCTCCAGAAAGCATTTGTTTATGCTCATACGATCTGATATCACACAAATGAGTAAGTTTATCCTTAAGGGTTCTTCAAGTTCTACCTTGCCACCATTGTGTTTGGGTTGATCGCTAGGGACAAACTTAATTATTTATTTCTAAAATTCTTATTCTTGTAAAGCTGGTTTCTGACAATTTCCATTGTTAAAAGTGCCGTACATACAAAATTGAACTGAATTGAAGATGCTGTTTGTTTGAAACTGGCTGACGACTGCAACATTATAATTTCTCCAAAAACATATAGAATTGATATTTAGTTATATGATGATAACACTTTGCAGAAGTATGTTCTTCTTTTTGTATGTATTTATTAATTTTTTTTATTATTATTAATATTAGTGGTGCGTGTGAAGCGAAGCACTACTGTTATTATCTCACAGGCTTGTTCTTCTTCTTTTTCTTCTTCTTCTTCCATACAAAGGTTTGCCACGTAATTAGTCCCGTCTCATTTGTCGTAGACCCGTGAAAGAGGTGTAAAATTGTGTGGCGTTTTTGGTTTGTCGAATCATGTGGCTTATTCAGGAATGTGGCGCTATGACTTTTCTAAGGGGTGAGGGGTAAATTGCTAATGATGTTGATAGCAACATGCTAATATAGTTAGCATATTGGCTGAAAAAATGCTAATCATGTTAGCATCATGCTAGCAACATGCTAACATGGGGGTGGGCTTATTTTACTCAGGCAACCAATCAGTCTCTCAGGATCCTATTTAAGCCTCCAAGCCACGCCCTATGACCAAGTTTTGCCATGACAAGCACCACTCACATTTTCTTCAGGAAATGTACCTCTCTAGTTATTATTTTTCTTTTGGTAAGAGTGGTCTCAACCACAGTTTTTTTTTTTTTTTTTTTTTAAACAATAGAAGTATGGGTACAAAAAAAAAATTAAGAATTAAATCATATTTATAATATTTTTAAGAACATTATGATTACAATGATTTTTATTCATAAAGTCAAATACATGTTTATAATCTCCCTTCTCCCTTATCCTTATGAATTATAGTTGATGTTGAAAATAGAGCATTACCAGAAATTTATTTCATAATCACTAGCAAACATGGTGTCCAAAATAGGCTTTGCTGTTAGTCAAAACTGCTAATGCTGCTAAACCATTGCTTTAAGTATCGATTAACAAGAATCTCCTAAAAATCTTGATGCATTTAACTTGAGTGAATGTCAGAGAAATGGGACGAGTTCCCAGTCTGCCGAGTGGTTTAACAGTTCACGTGCCAAAGTCGAGGTGCTTTCATTTTGCTAACATTTGCTTCTAGCCGCTAGCCAGACTAAGGAATGCAAACTCATGTCTCCTGGCACGCTACGCCTGGCCCTGTTGGGGACCTATTAGCATGCTAATCATCATCAGATGGAGGAAAACATGCACTCATGCAAAGACCACTTTGCATTCCATTAGGAAAGTGCAGGTGAGGAAATTTTATTCAAGCTTAACTATAGTGTAGCTGCCAAAGCCACAAAAGGGCAATACGACTTTACTGAGCAATCAATGGAGCAAGAAGTCCGGCTGCTGTATGTTGTGACGAATAATCATATGGCCATTTGTAGTAAAGGGGAGGTATCTATCAACTACCTGTGACTATTACAACGTTTTTAAATCAGGAAATGATGTCATTCCCTACAGGTATTTGCGTGCTTGTGAATGAGCAAGTGGGAATGAACCCCAGAAGCAGTTTGTGAGGGTTCATGAATAAAAAATGAAAGGCTTTGCTATGTGAATAATTTTGCTCAGGGAGAACTAAGATTACATTACAGCATTACAGCATTTGGCCTGCACCCTTTTTCAGAATAGAGTGACTTTTATTTTATCCTATTTATACAGCTGAGGGTTGGAGGCCTTTCTTAAGGGCCCAACAAGGGTATCTTGGCAGTGCTGAGATTTGAACTCACTCACCATCTTTTGGCCAGTAGGCCAACACCTTAAGTAATGAAAAAAATAAAAATAAAAATGACATGGTGTTCATTAAGCCATGAAAAATCTAAGGCAAGGAACAGCATTGGTATACTGTATGTTTTGGTCACTTTATACCACAATGCTGCTGACGTTAATTAATCTACAATTAATGGAAATCCACTCCATTATGACCACTTACACATTGATTCGTATTAATGAGGTGCAGCTTGGTGTGTGTCAATGACGGGGCTGCATGATGGTCGATTATATCACAACTTCACATGTTAAAGTCTTCTTCAAATGTGGCTGACAAACGCAGCCTCCTTCTTTCTGAAATGCAACAATATACAGTATATGTACGTACATCATGGCTCAACCTATCACAAGATTGTTTCCAAGTCTGGGAAAAGACTGGAAACGGCGATGGCAAACACAGGATCTGAGGATATTAAAATTCATTTAATTCTTTCATTCATCTGTTGCCTGGACCATATCTTGGGAGACTTGGGACTTGTCACTCTGGACAGGGTGCCGATACATCATAGGGTGGGCACGCACACACACACACACACACACACACACTACACGCAATTTTGCGAACGACAACTAGTTTAGTGGGGAATTCTCTGGAGAAAGGGGCATCTCATTTCGGTTCGAGTATACGGTCTACATACTGTAGACTGCGTCCTTCGAATGAGGGGTATTATGTCTCTTAATGGTTGCTTATGGATGCAGAGTCATTAACATGTTATTCAACAAAGAAAAACATCGAAACATTTCTGCTTTTCTAGAACATTATAAAATGAAACATGGTGCGATGTGCAGTTATAGAAAAAATGTATTCAGGTGGAAAAAAAAGCGAACTCCTCATTCGCACCACAGCAATAATAATAATAATAATAATAATAATAATAATAATAATAATAATAATAATAAGACTTTCTTTCTTGCCACTGCTATTTAAACATCAAACATTTTAAATTCTTACGCTAAATCCACCAATGACTCTATCTATCTTTTTCTCCGTTTTTCTGTAAAAAGAGCAAAATAGACACATTATGTATTACTGCAACCAGCGGAGCCAGTTCTTCTTCATAATGACATTGTTGTTGTTTTTTTTTATTTTTTATGTCTGCTGAGATGTGAAAATGTCATAATGGGTTCACTCTAAGGTCAGGATTAAATAGAAGAAGAAATTTGGATAGATCCCCCCAAAAAAAAACCCAGTATAAGTGCAAGCAGACATGGGATGAGGAGAATATTCTGCATGATTGAATGTGCTGCGATCAAGAGTCTTTCTTAATTTAGGGGCCTCATTTTGATCCTACTCTAACGTATGGTTTTCCTATTTTAGACTCCTTTGAATCTCTATTCCTTTCTGCATGAACTGTGGGAATCCTGAAAGACAAAGCGAGAGAGGACTCGCATAGAGAAGATAATGAGGTGCAGGACATTTGAACAAATCGTGGATAAAGAATGCTATTAACACAATCCGGTCTCAAGACACCACGATGGGAATGGAGACACAATTGCTAATGGAGACAGTCGTGTGAAGGATGATTTATTTCTGTCTTTCTCTTCCGATTTATTCTTTAGTGACGTGAGACTCCGTCTTCAAGAAATAAAGTTGAGGATGAAGTTGAAGGTCTGCTTCAATGTACAGATTTATCAGGTCATAAAAAATTGGTTATTTGAACACAGTGAGTCTGTTGACGGCAGAGAACATGTACTTGTGAAGAAGGACTGCAGTCAGCGATGGGATATGTACAAAGTGCAAGCTACATATGAGGTCGTGTCAAAGTTTTGAGACCAGTTTTGGAACATGCCAACAGGTCACGGGGAGCATAAATAAATGTGCCAAAAGACCATCATCGGGGAATTGTGGAACTGGTGCTATTCCGACCATGTGAATTGCCACGTCTCTGATTTCCTCATGGATAGCAAGTTATGACAAAGTGCATCGGCGTTTCAGGTGATGACTCGTCCTTCCTGTCAAGGATCATTACCGGTGATGAAACTTGGGTGCATGGGTACGACCCTGAGAAGACGAAGCAACGGTCTTCACAGGGGAAGCGCCATCTTGACAACCGCAAAAGGTACGGCCGGTCTGCAGCTCGACCAGGTGCAAGCTCATCACCTTTTCAACATTCACGGCATTGTGCATCAGGAATTTATCCCCAGGGGCAAGACCATCGATAGAGACTTCTGCCTCCAAGTTTTAAGGCATCTGATGGAGGATGCACTGTACAGCAGAAGCAACCAGATCTGCGGCACGAGAATCCACTTCATTTGATACCTCGTATGGGCACATAGTTTACGTTCACTTTACCTGCTTATTCATGCAAAAATTTCTAGTCTGTAATTCATCGAACAGAAAATGAACGATCAAATGGCTGTTGCTCTGATTCTCTGACATGCTTGCTGGCTTGGAGAGAAACACGCACCCGCACAATGGACTGTCAGATGTTCTTCAGTTTATTCACAGAAGTGGAGGTTTTAAAGTCGTTTCCTGCCATTTCCTAAGTACACACGTGTCCTCTTCATCTACTGCCACATCAAAAGAGCACGGGGAAATAAATAAGACGTATTGCCGTATATAAGGGATGGGAAGGAACAAAGAAAAGCCTGGCAAAGTTTCCACAATCGAAGGAACATGTCGGGAAACAAACAGCTGGTATGAGTAGTTCAGAAACCCCTGAGATTTTCACTCTCAAGTCTCCAGAGTTTACACCGAATGGTACAAGAAACCTCCAGTGAGCATTCCACAAGCAGTAATGCCTAGCTGATATGAGAAGAATGGCCAGACAGGTTTGAGCTGACAGGAAAGCTACAGGAACTCAAATAACCACTATTTACTCCAACGGTGGGGCAAAAACATCTCGGAAAACAACATGTCTTGAGGCAGAAGACCACATTAGGTTGCAGTCCTGTCAGCCAAGAACAGGAAACTAGGAAACTAGACAGCTGAAGAAGAACACTGGAGGAAAAAAAAAAAGCATTTTTCTTAGTGATATAGTTTGGACCATTTTCAATTGTTCAACCAAAAGTAAATAACTAATTGAATAAACAAACAAACAAACAAACAAACAAAGAAATAAATAAATAAACCCTAACTGATCACAACACACCCTGAGCACTGTTCTGCTTTTAGACGGCATTCATTATAACCTTTTCAGCCATTAACTCTTCGCTAAAGGCAGCGATGGAAATGGAATAAACTCCTCCAGGTAGTCGATGTGCTGAACTGTCTGTCATCCTTTTGATCCCACTCTCTGCTAGCGCACCACAATGCTCCTCTCCATAAAATTACACAAAGTGGAGCATGGAGTTCCCAGGAGCAAATCCCTTCCTAAGAGAAATGATTCTACGGCGTTTCTTTCTTCTATTGCCTTCATACTAATGTTGTTCTGTAGCGTTTTAATACGTACATACTTATTAAAATTTGCAAAAGTACATCTATATACTGTAAGATAAAAGAAAGGTTTTCTCTGTACATTGGTTAGAACTCGCTCTTTCAGTGATGTCTATACGTTTCATACATTCGAGGACTCGAAACCAGTCTAAAAAAAAAAAAAAAAAAAAGAGTTTTGTCTGTACTGTATGTATATTTGTATGTCTGTCTAGAAATTAGTGAAAACATGGCCAGTCCTTTAGTATTTGCCTGAAGCTATATCTGCACCATAAATGAAATCGAAATGTCGGAGGGATGAGTAGAAGGAATGTTTATGATCAGTCTTGTACCAGATTACATCATAGTGGACAGCATATTCTTTTTTTTTTTTTTTTTTTTTTTGGAGGAATACAGTGCTTTTTCTCCTCAAGATGGGCGTGGCTATACACATCACTCAACAGAGCCAATTGGACGCAATAGTTACCCTTGTATATACAGAGTATGCGATACACATCATTGGGGACAGAGTCAATCAAACAGAATAGTTCAGCTTATACAGTATATACGGAGTATGGAGTATGCAACGCACATCATTGGGAACCAGAACGCACAGAAACAAGCAAGATGCACCCAAAGCCTCATGAAACACAAATGTGTGACACAGCAAGGATTACTCCAAAAAAGGCACGTACACTATGAAAACTGAACCCTCAAAGATGTTTGGACAGATCAATGTATGTTTATTCTTCATGTGAGAACCGTGGAACTGTTTTTAATTAGTCACGTGAAGCGCCACTATGAAATAAAACATGGGTGGTTAGAGCAAACATCTGCAGCAGTCCAAGGAGAGAACATGTCAAATAGCTTAATGTTGAGTAAATTTGACCGACAATGAAGGAAGTACAACTTAGCATAAACATATTGTAAGATATTCACTCTCACTCACTCATTGGCTATATCACTTGATCCTGTATACAGGTTTGCGGGGCCCTGAAGCTTATCCCTGGAGACTTAGGGACGAGGTAGGGTAGACCCTGGATGGCGTGCCGATCCATCACAGGACACACACACGTACACACACTCATGCTCATTCAAACACTTTGGGATCACCAATTAGCCTAACCTGCATGTCTTTTGACCTGTGGGAGGAAACTAGAGTACCTAGAGGAAACCCTTTTCAAAGGTAAGGTGCTGGTTCATTTGTTATTTTTTATTTTTTACTTTACAGCACGCGAGTATCATTAGAGAGATTTATTTTTTTTTCCCTGTTAAAACAGTGCTTGCATTGTGTATGTTACTTGTGAAAAGCGAGGTGTGGGAGGGAGAAGGAGTTTTACTGTTTAAGACGAGGCGAGGGGCTAATTCCACACACACACACACACACACACACACACACACACACACACACACACACACACACACATACAAATACACAGCGTCTGTGCGCACAAATGCAAACACTTAACTGTCTGGATTTATTTTTACATTTTTTTTTATGTTAAGTGCAGGTTAATTTGTTTTATTTTTACTTTATATGTTGTATTCATTATTTTTATGTATTTATTATTTTTTGGCTGTAGAACGAATAATTTGAGTTTTCATTATTTCTTATGGGAATCGTCTATTTGGTTTACGAGTGTTTTTGGAATATGAGCCTGCTTCCGGAACGAATTATGCTCGTAATCCAAGGTTCCACGGTATTGCCATTTAATACAGTAAAGACACAAGTACACATTTTTCATGTATATAATTATTTGCTAATTTATTTTCAAATTGTTTAACTACAATCGCTCTTTAACCCGACCCTTAATGCTGATACATTTCTTAAAAGATGATATTACTTATTAGTATATTAATATAAATCCTATAACCAAAGGCAGTGCTAGATAAATAATCTTGAATTTTAAGTAATCTTAAATAATTATCTCTCTGACCAGACAGAATCAAAAATGCAGTGGCTGGGGCAGTAAATCAATTTGACCGTTGAAAGATGATAATGGTTTATTTCAACAATTGAACAATAATTGTTTAAAAGGATAAAAAGTGGCCTAAAAAAACAACAAAAACACATTCGAGTAGTTAGTGGCACTTTAGTGCTTTGATTGTAACTCAACCACCTCTAGATAATTATTCATCTTTACCAATACTTATGGCTCACTGATAAAATATTTTGATATTTCTAGATGCTTCTTTACTTTTGTTCAAATACTCTTTGTTATTTGTTTTTTTTTTTAATGGACTGGGGCAGTGGTGGCTCAGGCAGCTAAGCCGCTCGGATGCTAATCAGAGGTTTGGGAGTTCAAGAGAATTCATGAAAATGGCAAACATCTAGTTTGCCATTGTTGGGTACTTGGGCGATGCCCATAACTCTATGCCCATACAAAATAATTCTGCCATTACCAAATGAGAAGGAAAAAGAGTTGGGTGTCAATCAGCCTGGTAAAAATCACCATTGCTATAGAAACCACTCTCCAATGTGCTCGACAGGATCTGAGGAACTTAATAAAAAATATATGGATTAGTGCAATGATTAGATTCTTGCCCTCTCACACTTTCCTTATAGGCTTTTTTCGTTTTAATTTTGTCTTCTAAGACACTGCTGACCTCAGATTTTTCAAGCTAGAAAGGTTAGAAGGTGCATGGCTTATTGTAATTCATATGATGGCATCTAAATAAATACTGCATATCTCAGCTCTCCAGACTTTCTAATCACATTCTGGCATCAAGTGAATCCTTATTAATTGTCTCTCTCTCTCTGACTAGTCCAGAGTTTTATTCAAAATAAAATCACTAATCTCATCTGTGTCATGAATTTGCTCTGCTGCTGGAGAGAAACAGCGTGCAGCTTGTCGGAATCAATTTACAACATTTTACACGATTGTGATTGGTTCTGATCGAAGCCGAGATTGGGACAGCCGCGAGATCGATCCATCGGCTATATCTCATGATCAGAATGGGCTTGTTTAATATCGCAGCCGAACTTCTGCGCATTCTCACTTGAGTACTCTGTTTTGCTTTGTGCACTTTAAAGTCACGACAGCTCCGACCTCTTTCCTGCTCATTAGATCAAGTTGGAGGGGTTGCTGTGTCAGGACTGAAAAAGGAAATTCAGAGTCCTTATCATGAATAATGCCGCCATGGCTTGGAGATTTGGAGCCATGTCTAGAGCTGCTGGTGTGTCATCAATATCTGTGAGCTGTAATGAGTGGTTGGAGCTGGAGGACACACAGCTTGTTCGCTGAAACAGTTGGAATTGGAGACCACTGTCATAAAAAGTGGCAGATGGGCTGGTAGAAATGGGCGGAATCCAAGACAAATATGGTATCTGGTTTCCATTGCCTTTGATTACTTGAGCAGCTTTTGAGCTGTTATTTGTAAGATGCTATACAGTAAATTGCACTGGCTCTCACTCAGGGTAAAACTAGTATGAAGGACTTGGATATAAAGGGGGCATGCATTTGTCCTTGAAATGCTAAACTGATGGGCTGATCAGTTGATCGTCTTCCTTAGCCAGCTGGATGGCCCCAAGGTGGCTCAGCACTGTGTCAGAGATATAATTTGTGTCCTGCCTTGATTGCAAACAGCCCACAGCACTTGCACCGATCATTATGAAGCATGCCAACTGGTATACCGAGGATGCCATATCATTTTCCACTTATCTGCCACAACAACAAAAAAAGACAGTTATGTGAGAATTTTGTTTATAGACGTCAGTTTTCAATCACAAACATACCGTCAACTTTCTGCCTAAGAAATGATAGTCCATCAGAATTGTCAATGCTACTAGAGCTTTGTGCTCACACTGCTGCTTCCTGAAATGTACAATAGAGCAGAGTTCAAACCATTCCAGTCCAAACCACAATACCGGTGGGCCTTATGAGCAAAATAATGATTCAGCATACAGGGAAAATGCAGATAGCCAATTGTCCATTCTCTTTTTCATAGGAATGGGTCCAAAGTTCCTTTATGTGCAAAACATGAAGAACCTTAATTGTACCCTAGTAACATCTTAAGTTTCTGCTGAGCATGAGGAGGAAAAAAAAAAAAAAAAAAACCCTCCAAAATCCTCAAAACTCCAAGCACACTACGTCTACAGAGCAGCTAATCGAAAAAAGAAACCCCCAAGGATGCATGGATAACTCCACACAGAGACTAATCTGAGCTTATGGTTAAACCCAGGGACTCTGGAGAGTGAGCTAGCAACACTATACTGGTTACTATGCGCTTTCTTATGCATTTGTTGTTCTATGTACAGTACAGTACAGGATCCAACACATCACGGTTGTTTACGTTGAATTACGTCGATGATGATTAAAGACACCAGTATCCTACGCTTCATGACCTTCCGAGTAGGATACAGGTGTCTTCAATCATGGTACAGCTGATAGACAAGATACCGTGGACGGTTCACAGTTTCATCGCTTGTTACTAGAACATTTAAAATGTCTTAGTTTTCTTAACTGCACATGACACAAATGCCTGAACTGTGATAGACACCCCATGTGTACTCATCACTCGGGTCAAGACGTGCGAATGCACTGCCTTCACACATTGTCCCTCAACATGCTTCAGATCCTGTCGAGCTGTTTGAAGAATCCCTGTGTTTGTGTGCTTTGAAAGGCCCGGGCTCTGACACACATGCCTGGCTGTCTGAAGCTGAAGAAACAACAAAGTCTCTGAAGTGTAACAGATCTGAGGCTCAGGATCTGAGATTATGTGAAATGTGGCACGCAAACATGTGGAGATCAGAACATCTGTCAGACCTACTTGTTTATGTGCCTTATATCTGTTGGGCTATGTTGTTGTTTATCCCATTCTACAGTAAGTTCTAAGAAAATCGCCAAAAAAAAAAAAACCCCCAAAAAAAACGTGAACAATCAGCAAATTATTATTATTTTTTTAACTGTATGCTTTGTTTTTGGATTCGATTTCATTAGAAAACCCTGCAAAAGTTTGGTTAAAATAAGGAAAATTAATAAAAATGATCAAACAGAATACTTTACCATGTTTTCACCTGCCTTTTTCCTGTGTCCTTTTTCACAGAAACATGCACCAACAGGTCGTCTTAGGTCCAAGGACCTTTAGATGGACTGAGGAAATTCATCAAATGATCTCCTCTTGGTCTTCCAGTGAAACTGTAATTCAATTGATGGATGTTTTCATTTAGTTCATCCTTAAATTACAGCACCCCTGGTAGTGGAATATCCCCATTCGTTATGCAGATCTGTAGATTACCTTCTTCAATGAAACTTCCCACACTGGATAAAGCTTTGCTGAAATGCCGACACACTGCATTTGCTTAGTGTTTTACAATAATGTATGATCAGTATAACCAAGTGTGTCTTTTCCACATGATTTCCATTAACGTTTTGAGATGACCTAAAATGGAAACGGTTTCGTCCATGAAAAAATAAATAAATAAATAAATAGAAAATGTCCAAGGGTTTAATGCTTATTCAATGCTCTGTAAGGTTATCACAAGTTTCAGAGGTCTGTCTGTTCATGCTTCAGCTGAAACTCTTCTTATTACTGTATGCATTTATTTATTTATTTTTTTTATTTACAGTAGGGTCCTTGCACACTCATTGTGAACACATAACTTTGATTATCAACTATACAGCAGCAAACTACTGCAGTAACAGGATTTGGGGCACGCAAGATTCACCTGTACCTGAAGGACGGACAAAAGGCCAATAATCTGGTCTGATCCCAAATGCCAGTGCAAAATAGTCAATGAAAATAGGAGCCCAAGGCCACCAACCCAGCCTCCAAAGTCTCTAGATCTAAACCCGAACGAGACCCCACGAGATGCACTGGACAAAAAAGTCTCATCCATGGAGACCCCATCCCACACCACCCACAGTACCCAAAGGAACTGCTGCCAACATCCTGGTGTCAGACACCACAGCAATGCCCCCAGATGTTTTTGTGGAGTCATGCTAGGGCTGCCGCGGTGGCACAAGGGGAAGCGACACAATAAAAAATTTTTCTGCATTGTAATGTTAAGGCTGATTGGTATAAATGAGCTACAGCTGAGCTACGCTGCTCGAGAGAACAGCAGAGCCGCTCTTCTATGAGATTACAATGGAGGGGAAAATCTAATTGGCTTGTTTAAGTCCTGGCCAGTACAAAAATGTAATGTTTTTTCTCACATATTTTTCTTTGTACACACACACACTGGAGACCTGTCGGCATGTCTAAGAATGACTAAAAGCGCAATTCTTCTTCTTTTTTTTTTCTTTTTTCTTTTTTTTTTTTTTTTGCATAATAGGTTCCCTTTAATACAAAGACTTCTATGGGCTGCCAGGCAGGTATAATAAAGATAATTAGAAGGAAAAATGCAGTCGCTATAGGACTCCTCCGTTTCTGATGAGAACAGATCAAAACGTGAAACTAAACTGAGAAAAAAAAAAAAAAAAGAGATGGGCAATTACTGTGACATGGAAATGTATTATTGGCACATGCTCATTTCCCACTAGATTCATTCAGTTGTGTGCAGCTGCCTCCACCCGAGCCTCTAACTCTCTGCGCGAACATGATTGACACTTATAATCTGCCTGGCATCACTCTCTTTATACTCATCAAGGCAGAATCCCCACGGAAGATGGTGTCATTTCGCATGCCCCTGCCCGCTTTCTCTCTCTCTCTCTCTCTGCCTTTTACTCTCTTTTTTTCTCTAATTAGCTCATGACAAGGAGCTCATACAGTATGAGCCAATAATAAGCAAACTGTCGAGTATTTTTGCATGCCTATACTGTGCTAATAAGCTGGCCGTTCTCTAATAAACATGCAAGGTAAAATACATTCCAAGTTATCATTTAGTATTTTGTTAATTCTTTAGGTTACAGTAGATCATCGAACCACTTAGCGTCTGTATTCCGTGGCTAAATTCTTTGTTTGTTGTTATCAATTTAAAGTAAAGTAAAGCCTTTATTTTGTCACCGGTCTTCCGATCAGTGACTCAGTGCCTTAGCCCTGGGCGGCGGCGGCTCAGAGGGCTGAGGCACTGAGTCAATGATCGGAAGATCGGCGGTTCGATTCCCAGCTCAGCCAGGTTGCCATTGTTGGGCCCTTGAGCGAGGCCCTTAACCCTAACTGCTCCAGGGGCGCCGTGCCATGGCTGACGCCGGATATGCGACGAAGGAATTTCACTGTGCGGTAATGTAACGTATATGTGACAAAGTAAAGGCTTTACTTTTTACTAATGTAGGTTCAAGCCCCGCGCGGAGAAACTGTGCGCACCTGAACACGTTGCTTCAAATGTGCACGACGATCGTAATATGCAAATATAAGGCAAAGGCGACAATTTGAGACAATATGCCTACATGGAAAAGCGGAACGCACGATTTGCTAGTTTGTGTCTGTGGCCGTTTGAGGCTTGTCTTTGCAAGGTCACAAAGATAATCTAAAAGCCGGCAGACTGATAAGGTATTTCCTGCAGTACCTGGAGAGATGTTTAAACAGATGTGTCCTATTGAATGAAAACTGACTTAATGTAATGTCGACTCATGCTATCCGTTATTGGCTCCTGGGTAAAACCTGGGTAATACACTTTCTCTCTCTCTCTCTCTCTCTCTCGCTGTGCACTGTCCCTGCAGATAGATGACAGAAGAAACATTTTGCCCTGGATGAATAAGTGATGAGAAGGAAAGTGCTGTGGCGAGCTTGTTTTAAACAAATGAGCTTTAGCGCATTTGTTTTCCCATAAAACACACTTTTTTTTTTTTTTTTTTTTATTGAATCATTTACCCTAAAGCAGAGCATTAAAATTCCAAATAAAGCCGCAGCCGTTTGGTGTAAGACCGTCGGAACGAGATGGAGTCGATCTTTTTATATAAATATGGCTGCAGTAACTCTGATCTATGAGCTAATGTACTGTTTCGAGTTTCAGCATCCTACTTTTTTTTTTTTTTTCTTTTTTTTCAAATCAGTCTCGCGTTCTCCCTCAATAAAATGAATAGATGTACACAAAATAACGGATGGGTGGACTGATTTCTTGGACGCGTATACTATTGAGTTCACTTCAGTAATGTTTTAAAATGTAACCTCAAATACACACTGGAGGTGTTGTTCTAAGACCCCGGGCGATCCGTACCACCTACCTTCTCCCATCTCCATCCTTTTGGCAGGTGACAGAGCGGCACGTCGATTGAAAACTGTTTCGACAGCTTCAGCGTTCATTTATCATTCATGGCCTCATACAGTACGAGGCGCGTCCAAGACAAACTGGGATTTTTGATGATTGTGCAGGATAACCGAACACAGCTGCGAAAGGATAGACTCCCTTTATTTCTCGATATAATCCTAATGCGCTTATCTCAGCATTTCACCATACTGTCAAGGTAGAACGTTTGCTCTGTATGCTGGAGCCATGACTGGACTGTCTGGAACGCTGACTCACCAAAGACGGCCCAAAGACGCGGGAATGGAGTGGCGTTCCCGTAATGTGGAAGTGGTGTTGGTGGATGATTGCGTGTCGAGTTCCCACAGACAAAGGCGCAAGTTTTTTTTCGCCGATTTTCTCAAGAGGCGGGCGTCTTAAAGAAGGAAAGAAAACCCAGTAATTTGTCTTTTTGACAGATTTTGTAGTAGTTTATGTTCCATATTTAAATTTACTGCCATTTTAATGCTTTGACCTAGAAATTAAAATCTGCATCACAAATCTATCTAAATATTATAATCCACTTTGGTTGAGTGCTTATTGTCTTCAGTGCTTAAAGTGTCTTATATACAAGTGCATTCTTGGCAATGCTGGTGGTTTTACATGCTTTGGCATTTAGGAATTTAATCCACTACTACCATTTCCTCTCTCTCTACTTTTGCTCACTCTAAAGTCCAGTGGCATTCAGGAAATGGGCCACGTTTGTTTTTTTTTTTTGTTGTTGTTGTTGTTGTTTTTTGTACTGAAGCATTTATGGTTGTAAATGCTTTAGTAAATGTGCACTTTTTATTCGCTGGAGAGATCAAATAACAGACCACAAGAACTCTTTGCATTGAAATACAGATGGACACAGAATGGCCTGAAGTCTGTGGACACCTGACTATCATTTCCATATGGGGTTCTTCGCCCAAACCACAAAGATGGAAGTCTGTTTAAACCATGTAATCGAAGGAATCTGCGTGCTATAGTATTCCTGTACAATTCCCCTACACTGGACATAAGAAGCCCGAACTTGTTCCAGCGTGGTGTTGCTCCTGTGAAGTTCACGAGGCGGGTTCCATGAGGACATAGTGTGTTAGTTCTGGAGTGGACGAACATGAGTCTTCGGCACAGAGCCATGGCTGAACTCATCCCCTGTGAATCATCACCTTTGGGATGAATTGGACCTGGAGCCTCCTCAAAATCCCAACATCAGTGGCTGAATGAAGACAAATCTCCACACCTGGAGATGCTTCACAATCTAGTGGAAAGCCTTCCCAGAAGATTAGAGTGCATTATAAAATTAAAGATTGAATAAACCTGGAACAGAATGTTTAATAAGTAAATATGGCTGTGATGGTCAGGGGTGTACATACTTTTTTTTTTTGTCTTTTTCTTTTTTGAATCATTTCTAATGGAGACCCTATTTCTGCTTAAGGGACTGATGGTAATTTCCAAAATCAGTTCCCTTTCAAGTCTCTCATCATTTACTCATCCTTCTAGGACTGTTGTTTCAGCAAGAATTGTTAGTTTGTTGATCATAAAGTCTTTTTTTTTTCTTCTTTTAAAAAAAAAAAAAATTTTTAGATATGGGGTTTGGGGTGCTGCAAAAACGCTCATGCTTCTTGCTCATGAATCCAATGTTGTTGCTTTCATTTGCTTGTTTTCTTTTGACATTGATGAAATGATGAAACGAGTTTGCTAACAGAATGGTGTGGTGCTTTTGTTGTCTTTTGTAAGCAATGGGTCTTGCTTGCTCCTGGCTGAACCACAGGAGGTCATGTTTTGCTGGAATTCATTGTTTGATGTCTCTACAGGGGAGAATTCTTAATCTAGTCCAGAGGATTTATTATTAATGGAATGTCACTGACCTGTGCACTGCATGGAGATGTTGGATGATCATCTCTGGATAAGCTGTATGAATGTGGATGATTGGAGGTTGGCACTGGATTGTCTTTCATGTTATTTCTTGAGGTGTACATGTTGTAGTAATGATGGGTAATACACTGTGTTTTATATATATATATATATACAGTACAGACCAAATAATATAATACATAATACAAATAATACATATGAATATACAGTACAGACCAAAAGTCTGGACACACCTTCTCATTCAGCGAGTTTTCTTTATTGTGTTCTTTATTGTGTTCTTTAGCCCAAACGCGTCTCTTCTGCTTGCTGCCTGTCCTTAGCAGTGGTTTCCTAGCAGATCTTCTAGCATGAAGGCCTGATTCACACAGTCTCCTCTTAACAGTTGTTCTAGAGATGTGTCTGCTGCTAGAACTCTGTGTGCCATCGACCTGCTCTCTGATCTGAGCTGCTGTTAACCTGCGATTTCTGAGGCTGGTGACTCGGATGAACTTCTCCTCCGCAGCAGAGGCGACTCTCGGTCTTCCTTTCCTGGGGCGGTCCGCATGTCAGCCGGTTTCTTTGTAGCGCTTGATGGTTTTTGTGACGTCACTTGGGGACACTTTCAAAGTTCTCCCAATTTTTCCGACTGACTGACCTTCATTTCTTAAAGTAATGACGGCCGCTCGTTTTTTTCTTCACTTAGCTGCTTTTTTCGTGCCATAATACAAATTCAACCTCTTTGAATGAGAAGGTGTGTCCAAACGTTTGGTCTGTGCTGTAGATTTAACTGACAGTATATGTTTTTGTATTTTTATAAAAATTCACCCATCATTCAATATGCAAAATGTTCCTCTTTTCATTTGTACCTTAGTTCGGGCCTCTGTGATGACACCTTGATGTGATAATGGCAGCACTTTAGCATGCTTGCTGTGTAATGACGCCATCCATCAATAACGCCACGAACGTCTGATTGCAACAATCTCTTTGTTGGTGCGTTTGGTTTCAGACCTGTGGGACTTTGACATGCTGTGTCTGGTCGCTCATCCTCTTTTGTCTCATCCTTTGGCTTTTGTCCCACAACAGACCACTCTCCGCTCTCTCCATGTCCTCTTGTTAGTAGATCTCTTTATTATCAATATGCACTGTGCATCTCACTCCTGATTCTTTACTGACTTTTTTTCCCCCATTTGCTTGATTCTCTCCTGAGTTTGCATGATCAAACCATCTCTGTAAATGACATCATCATAATTTCTAATCACAATTTCTTTAGATTTTCATATAATTTTATCTATAACCTTTTCTCTTAAACTGTATCAATAAAAATAGAAGAACTCTACTTTTTTACCTTTTTTTTTTCCTTTCCCACATTTCTTTAAAAGTGAAGAGGGAATAAATCTGGAGCGGGATGTTCAACGAGTAAATATGGCTGTGACGGTTGGGGGTGTACATACTTTTTGGTGTATCCTGTATTATTATTATTTTTCTTTTCTTTTTTGAATAATTTCTAACGGACACCATATTTTCTGCATATGGGAACTGATAATTATTTCCAAAAATCAGTTCCCGTTGAGTTCCCATCATTTAGTTCCTTCTTTTCTTTGGGTTTGTTTCAAAAAGTTGAAAGGTTTAAGTTTTCCGTTTTTCCGAAACTCTGAAAACTGAATCTTGTTTTATGATTTACTGTTTATAATATTATTAATATTAAAAATGATTTCAGTGTACCATATGCTATTTTTGTAGCAATATATTTATATAGGCTGTGCTATTTATACAATGCTCAATTGGTACTAAGGGGTGCCAAGAAAATAGTGTGCCAAGAAAATCTCCCCCACGCAATTGCACCACCACCACCAGCAGGAACAGCAGCAGCAGCCTGAACTGTTGATACAAGGCAGGATGGATTCATGGTTTCATGTGGTTCTTGCCAAATTCTGACCCTACCATCTGTAGACTGTCACAGCAGAAATCAAGACCCTCCAGACCAGGCAACATTATTCCAATCTTCAACTGTCCAAATTTGGTGAGGCTATGTGAACTTTAGTTTCAGTTTCTTGTTGGTATCTGACAGAAGCAGCACCCGGTGTGGTCTTTTGCTGCTGTAGCCCATCTGTTGTGGATTTAGAAATGCTCGTCAGCGTGCCTCATTTGGAATGAGATGCTATTTGTGTTACTGTTGCCTTTCTTTCAGCTCGTACCAGTCTGGCTGTTCATTCCTGACCTCTGGCATTAACAAGGCACCTTCACCAAGAGAATGATGGATGTTTTCTCTTTTTCAGACCATTCTCTGTGAACCCTAGATATGGAGGCGCATGACCAGCCTGTTCGGTGTGAACAACCATGATGCTCTGTTTGAACTTCAGCAGATCATCTTGCCTACGCCTACTGTATATGTACTGCATTGGCTGATTAGATATTTGCGTTAATCTGCAGTTAAACAGGTGAACCTAAGGAAATGGTCAGTGCGTGTACAGTATACACGCGTGGACAAAATTGTTGTTACCCTTTGGTCAATGAAAGAAAAACTCACAATGGTCACATAAATAACTTTAATCTGACAAAAGTAATAATTTAAAAAAATTCTATGAATGTTAACCAATGAAAGTCAGACATTGCTTTTCAACCATGCGTCAACAGAATTATTAAAAAAAATAAACTCATGGAACAGGCCTGGACAAAAATGATGGTACCCCTAGAAAATACTGAAAATAATGTGACCAAAGGGACATGTTAATTCAAGGTGTGTCCACTAATTAGCATCACAGGTGTCTACAATCTTGTAATCAGTCAGTGGGCCTATATATAGGGCTCCAGGTCGTCACTGTGTTGTTTGGTGACATGGTATGTACCACACTCAACATGGACCAGAGGAAGCAAAGGAAAGAGTTGTCTCAGGAGATTCGAAAGAAAATTATAGACAAGCATGTTAAAGTTAAAGGCTATAAGACCATTTCCAAGCAGCTAGATGTTCCTGTGACTACAGTTGGACATATTATTCAGAAATGTAAGGTTCATGAGACTGTAGCCAACCTCCCTGGACGTGGCCGCACGAGGAAAATTCATGACAAATCAAAGAGACGGATAATCCCAATGGTAACAAAAGAGCCCAGAAAGACTTCTAAAGAGATCCAAGGTGAACTTCATGCTCAAGGAACATCAGTGTCAGATCGCACCATCCGTCGTTGTTTCAGCCAAAGTGGACTACATGGGAGACGACCAAGGAGGACAACATTGTTGAAAACAAATCATAAAAAAGCCAGACTGGAATATGCCAAACTACATGTTGACTTCTGGGAGAATGTCCTATGGACAGATGAGACAAAAATGGAACTTTTTGTCAAGGCACATCAGTTCTGTGTTCACAGAAGGAAAAATGAAGCATATAAAGAAAAGAACACTGTCCCTACTGTGAAACATGGAGGAGGCTCTGTTATGTTCTGGGGCTGCTTTGCTGCATCTGGCACAGGGTGTCTTGAATCTGTGCAGGGTACAATGAAATCTCAAGACTATCAAGGGATTCTAGAGAGAAATGTGCTGGCCAGTGTCAGAAAGCTGGGTCTCAGTCGCAGGTCATGGGTCTTGCAACAGGACAATGACCCAAAACACACAGCTAAAAACACCCAAGAATGGCTAAGAGGAAAACATTGGACTATTCTAAAGTGGCCTTCTATGAGCCCTGACCTCAATCCTATTGAGCATCTTTGGAAGGAGCTGAAACATGCTGTCTGGAAAAGGCACCCTTCAAACCGGAAACAACTGGAGCAGCTTGCTCATGAGGAGTGGGCCAAAATACCTGCAGAGAGGTGCAGAAGTCTCATTGACAGTTACAGGAATCGTTTGATTGCAGTGATTGCCTCAAAAGGTTGTGCAACAAACCATTAAGTTAGGGGTACCATCATTTTTGTCCAGGCCTGTTCCATGCGTTCATTTTTTTAATAAATCCGTTGAAGCATGGTTGAAAAGCAATGTCTGACTTTCATTGGTTAACATTCATAGAATTCTTATTTATTAGTACTTTTGTCAGATTAAAGTTATTTCTGTCAATATTGTGAGTTTTTCTTTCATTGACCGAAGGGTACCAACAATTTTGTCCACGTGTGTATATAGTATACTAACATAAGTACCCGTCATTTGTGGAAATAGCTAAAAGGACTGTTGCACTTCTCTCTTTTGAAGTCTAGACGAATGGCATTGTGTCTAATGTAGAAATCCTAAAATGCCATGAAAGAAGACTAAACAAAAGCATCTTATTAATTGCCAAATAAATCTCGGAAGCTGTGAAAGATCACATGTTAATTATACAAATTTTTAATTTTTATTTATTTATTTATTTTTTTTTTATGCAAAACTACTTCGAGGCAAAGCTGGCATGCTAAAGATAATTACAGCCGGAATGTGCTGCTGCGGAACCTGGAAAAAGGAATGATGTGCAATGATGTTTGCCCAAATTAAACATCCGTTCTCGTCTGAGACAGCCACGGCTTTGAGATGCTTCAGATCAAAAGCGTTCTCATTCAGAAACAGGAGGAGTGTGGCTGAGAGTCTGCCTGACTCGATCTCCTTTCCGAATGCACCTTACTGAAGGCTACACTATTTAGAGAAAGTGCGTCTATGTCAGCTATCTGACAAATTTGATTTCAAATCAAACGCCCGTGTGCATTGTCCCTTTCTTCAGTGTTTGTTTTGGATCATCGATCTCCTGTCTGCTGTCCTGGAAAACTTACCCTGAGTCACACAATGTTTATAGATGTAATGTATAAAAAAAAAAAAAACTCATAAAAATGTATTATTATTATTATTATTTGGCTTTTTTTATTGATATCATGGCATGGTGGCTTAATGGTTAGCACTATCGCCTTGAGTTTGGTTTGATTCCCATCTCAGGTGTGTGTGCATGGAGTTTGGACGTTGGTTTCCCCGGGTGTTCTAGTTTCCTCCCCAAGTACAAAGACAGTCAGATTAGGCTAATTGCCGTTCCAGAACTGTCCGTAGTGTGTGAATAATGAGTCTGGGTATGTGGGTGTACAGTATGTGCCCTGTGATGGATTATCCCTCCATCCAGTCAGTATATACAGCACCATGTGCCCTAAGTCTCCTGGGATAGGCTCCAAGCCCCTGTGACCCTGAATACAGGATAAATGAGGAGTGAAGGTCATAACATGGCCTCAAATATTAACCACAATGCCATTCATAGATGCTTTTGATAGACATGTTATGCTTCACACATTTATGTGTGATCTATAAGTTTTTTTTTTTCTTTTTTTTTTTTTTTTCCCACATTAAATTCTTACCAAAAATTTTCAATCCTGGCACGAATATCCCATGCGAGCGGATGTTGCAAGGCGCTGTGTCCTCATTGACCGGGTACTTGTACAGGGCTCCAGCCATACATGATAAAATATAGATTTGTTTTTCACTGATAGTAAAAAAAAAATAAAGAAAACCTATATACTGTAGCATTTTACATTTCTCAACCAACTTTAGTACGGCATTTTAAATGTAATCCTTATGATCTAGGTTTCGGCCCAGGGGCTCCAGGCCCTTACAACCCTACATAGGACACGTGGTGCAGAATATGATTGCCTTAAATATTACCATGTTACTACTATAATATTATAAATATTACGATATATATATATATATATATATATCATAATACATGTAACACCTGCACATAAGATAGATTTGAGTAGAAACTGCAAATAATAAAAATAAAAAAAAAAAGCTTCTAATGTTAGGGGAATATTGATACTTTTTTTTTATTCTTCTTTTTTTTATGTTCACTCAGCCTTTACACAAATTGTGACAGAGGGTTGTAAATTCAAACCCCACGATTGTCAGTAAGAGGAAGTCTCGCCATGGCACCAGACCAGAGAATCGTCTGGATAGGAATAACTCAAGAGAAACTCAGCTGTGATCCAAGACAAGAAAGACATCGTAATTATTCCATGAGGGAAAATTAGGTCACAACGATCCTCAGCCTGACTATAAATAAGGTTCAAACAATGACAGTGGGAATGTTTTGGGCACGGACACACTGAGCTAATCTCTCCACGTGGCTGAAGCTTGATCTGACTCGCGTGTACAAGCTTCTGAAAACAGCAGAAAGTGAACTGGGTAAATGCCAGTGTCTTTACTGCCTCAGGGCAGACTTGGTCCAGGTGAAAGCCTAACAGCTATGAAGCACTGGGTATCACCTGAGAGTGCAGACCCATTATCACCTATAATTTGAATTGAGGGACTTGCAGCCAATCTGTCATGATTGGAGCACATCTCCAATGGCCCACTATTACCAGTAAAGGAATAGGGATAAAACTAGTCATCTACTGCCAGCCGTCCCAATGAAACCAATTATTTCTTTCTCTAAGCGCAGCAGTGTTAATGTGTCACCTTTAATCTAAATAGGACACATACACACATTGGAGCTGAGTTGTGTCTCTATTCTCTATGTTCCTACCCCATTCAATAAAGCTGACCACAGCGATAAAGCTTTTACGAGGAGGCCAATGGACACTCTCTCTCTCTCTCTCTCTCTCTCTCTCTTTAACTTTAAAACTGTTCAACCTTCTTCACCATAACAAACACAGTACACAAAAAAGATGCAACCATTTTCATAAAAAAAAAAAAAAACAGACAAACACTTCTATCATCTCTCCCTTTGTGTCCAAATGTTTTTTAACACTTCAGAATTTCCCGTGTGTGTGTGTGTGTGTGTGTTAATGCTTTATCTGAAATACCCCTCATTTGTTTTAATATGTCAAGCTCTCCTCCAGATGTGCCAGTTCATTGTCTATATAAATGAGCTATTGCTGAGCCACCCCCCCCTCTCCCCCACCCCCCCCAGAGAACATCAGGGCCGAGCAGCAAATTGGGGGAGGGGCTAGTCATACATGAGGTCACAATAGGCAAGTAAATGAACTGACTTGATGAAAAATTGGTCAATACATAAATGGAACGATGACGACAACCAGGGAACATTGTTTTCCCATCATCATCTTTTTTTTTTTTTTTTTTCTACCGGCACACTGGAGACCCATCTGAATGTCTAAAATGACTTAAAATATAAATTTTGCATAATAGGCAAAAAAAAAAAAAAAAAAAAAATTTGAACTTTATCTCATTCTTTGTAGGAATATCAATCATACTTTTGTTCCACAAAAAAATCCAAAATAAGCCAAACAAGACAGTTGTTTTAAAAGGTAATAATCAAATTCGAAGAAATAAACCTAAACTATATATATTGTTTGAAAGACCTGATGCGAAAGTATGGCAACTGCTTCTAGATACTTGTTAATCAAGACAATGACTTTTGGACAACGACAGGCTTTAGTAAGTTTCTAATCACATTTTAATTCTGTTAGCATTCAGGAAGAGAACACAAAAATATATATATATATTTTTTTTTCGTTCCACTCATATTCCCTCTTTCCAAGCAGATTTTCAAGCTTTTCATTCTATTTGACGTCTACACATTTTTGGTTTCAGGGGCTCACCACCACCGCCGGCCCAAACAAATCACTTCTTCTTTCCCCAAACAACAAAACCAAATGGAGCGATGTGTAAGTGGCAGTTTCATGTGCTGTTGATTATCGCTCGGTTATTATTCCAAAGGCAGGTGAACAATAGATGAACATTTGGCGAGCTTCCAGAAGGGACATTAGCATTCACAAAGCATTCATTTTCTCTTGAAAAAAAAAAAAAAAAAAAAAAAAACACACCTCCACTGGGCATATTCAAAATCACCCTCGTTTTTCTCATTGTGTAAACTTGCCGGAATACAACAGCCGTCATTTATCAACATTTCATAGAAAAATACGTGTAAATAGGTTCTTATATATAAAGACGTTCAAATCACATAGGCACCAGATTTGATGACTACTTCTAAACCTAACCTTAGCCTTAAAATTCAGGGAGAAATGTCCATTAACTGCTTCACGTCTGAAACCCCGGCCTTCCAGGAACTCCTTTAATGGCCCAAACATGTCCAAATGGCTTAGCGCGCAGTCAGAACTGTACTGGGGATGTGGCAATAACTCCCAGCTGAGTTTCTGTAACGTGCATGTGGTGTTAGTGAATGATTGTGTGTCAAAATTCTCTATCAATTTCCAAGGATTATAATAATTTAATACGGAATTAAGACCTTTGCACCGTTACCGAAGCTAACACCCATCACCAAAAACCACGTCTTCTGGGTTTTACTCCCTCGTGCACAAGAAATCTCATCAAAAGTCCTGGTTTGACTTGAATGTCCAATTATCTATTAAAAAAAAAAAATCTTTATGATTTACGTGACATAACGGGCTTTTGTGATGGACCATTTGATTCAATGAGTTAAAACATCCTGTCCAATCGTACTCAAGAATTCAACACCATCGTACCGCTTGTTGGCCTCATACATTGTGACTTAAAAATAAATCAGCAACATATCATCACGTTTCATTTCCTGGCACATGTTTTTATTTTTAGTCGAAGCGCACAGCGACATCAATTTGCACCTAATACAGCCCCGTGCGATAGAGTAGGGTTTGATATATACTCATTATCTCTGAGTGACTAATTGTCTTTGTGTGAGAGTCATAAATCAGGGGCGGTGTAAAAAGGTAAACTCATAATCTCTTCCTGTTCTATTCATTTCCTCCTTTATTAATAAGCAACACGGCCGCCATTGATCATGCAGAAGGGAGAGGTAAGTGGGTGGATGAGTGAGAAAGAGAATACACAGACGAGCAATACTCGACGGCTTTGCTGTTACTGGGAAGCCGACGCAAGTTCTCGGCATTATGAATGTAAACACGCCACTATGGGATTTGCTCGTTTCAGTTCTGGTCACGATAAATATGCATGTATTTGCATGTTTATCCATCCATCTGATTATCCATCCATCCATCCATTTATTATCTATACATCATTTCCTGTGTAGGGTCTAGGGGGCCCTGTTGGAAACATCGACCAATGAACAGACTAGATGTATTCCAAATGCGGTGGCCCTGCTTGTATCACTACACTTTTGCATTCTGGTCAAGAAACCAATAGGACAAAAGAGTAAAACGCAAATCCAGTTGTGCAGGCTCAGATGGTTTACTCAGGTATGCAGAACAGGCCTAAAGGTCAAGCACACAGACTCCTTTGGAGGCAGCACCCCATCCATGGGAGAATCCAACAAACCTCATAAGGAAACATTTTCGAGGTCTTAGAGAACCTTTGCCTTGATCTTGAGTAAGGCAGGACCCTCACCATGGAGTTGCAAAAATCTGAAATCAGCACTGAAAGCAGTGTACTACTCTGGCAGTGAAGGGTCTCCCACTCCCAGATGCCAGCTGGGAGTTAACGAAAAAAGAAGATTTTTAAGAATAAGAATATATATTTATATAAATGAGAGAAAGGTATTTTTTCTGTACATTGGTCAGAACTCACTCTTTCAATGGAATCGTTGTTTCATACATTGGATGACAAAAAAACGGTCTCAGAAACAGCTACAGTATGTCAGATTTAACAATCTACTTTACAAAACGTTCCTAATAAGCTGCTTGCTCAATGTAAACAAACACCTGAATCACTCACTCACTCATCATCTATACCGCTTTATCCTGTATTCAGGGTCACGGGGGGCCTGGAGCCTATCCCAGGAGACTTGGGGTACATGGCAGGGTACACCCTGGACAGGGTGCCAATCCATCGCAGGGCACAGACACACACACATACACTCACTCATTCACACACTACGGGCAATTTGGGAACGCCAATTAGCCTAACCGACATGTTTTTCGGACTGTGGGAGGAAACCGGAGTACCCGGAGGAAACCCACCAAGCACAGGGAGAACATGCGAACGCCATGCACACAGAATCCGAAGCGGGAACCGAACCCAGACCCTGGAGGTGCAAGGTGACAGTGCTAATCGCTAAGCCAGTCCTCAGACCGAATAAGCCACTTGGATGAGTAGTTAACTGTCTCTATCGAACAAGGAAGAAGTCCAGTTGACATGAATAAACTTCCAGATAACCTCACCTGGATGACTGAGAATCTTCACAGGCACATTCTCTGTTAACTTACAGATGATAAGATGTTATATTCTGTATGCATTTAGAAGTATCATGTGGCTTCTTGCTGTCGGATCACATGGTGACTTTAGGTTCATGACACAATGGAGCTTCTGTCTTAGATCTCTGTAGGATTTCCATGTCCCATTGACCCATCATAATAATATGGCTGACTATGATTCATAAAAGCCACAGATCAACTACAAATATTTTAAGCATGCTCAAAAAATTCATAGCCCATACAGACAAGCTTCAAATCACTATGGGGTACTCCAACAACTCCCCGGTAAGCCAAGATCTTCCCATACTACTATCCACAACTTGTGGATTTGTAAGACAAATCTTGAAAGAACCTTTCTCAAATAACCTTTTTTTTTTTTTTTATCTTCTGTACACTTTCATGCTAACACACTGTCTACAGTTAAAGCACAAATATCATCACATTTAAAGTTTGAGATACCATTCAAGTAGTCCCAGTAGACCTGCTGCTCCTAGGCATCAAGAGGAACCGGTTGAGATGGTTCGGACACCTGATGAGGACGTCTGTGAAAAATTCTCGGTCATCCAGGTGAGATTATCTGGAAGTATCTTTCTTGTTCGGTACATATGTTTCACTACTCATCCAAGTTGCTTCTTCAACCACTGATAAGACTGATAAGGATGAACCAAGTACCCGGTCACCTGATAAGAATCTACACTGGCGACTTCCGTTAGAGGTGTAGCAGGCATTGCTAGCTGGGCGGAGACACTGGGTGTGATGACCCTGGATATGCTGGTGGGATTATAGGTCTCAGCTTCCATGGGAGCAGTTGGGGTCCCATAGGATGAGCTGAAGGAAGTTGCAGAAGACAGAAATGAATCGGACTAAGTGGTATAGATACAGTAATTTCCATCTATCCATGTATCATCAACAACATTGGGGTGAGTAACGTGTATGTTTTGGCTGTCTTATCAGCCAAAACAAAACAGCAAAAAAAGCCGGTTAATTTTCTGGAACAAAAATGCTCACTAAACAGTTTCCTGATCAGTCCTCACTGGCTGTTGTGGTTTTAAAACCAATTACAACCATAAGCTAATTGCATGCAGTTAGGTGTGAAATTGCAGCGCGTTATTTTTACTGTCATGCATCACTGATTTTAATGACTTTTTCTTTAACATGCTACAAAGATAAAAAAAAAAAAAACCCTTAAACCCCTGTGTGCACACTCATTAAATCAAACATACAGTACATTTAAGTTTAAAGTAAGGCTGTAGGAGCATTCCAAATGGTAAAAATGCTCTGTCATATTTACATTCAGGCCAGAAATTACTTTTTTTTTTTTTCTTTCATTATGTTTAGGCTTAATCCTCTGATCCCGTCGTAACCAGAGAAGTGAAATGCATGTCGTTTACATTTAGAAGAATCCTGCAGCTGTAGGTTTGATATCGTGCCATCACACACATTTATCTTCCTGTCCAGGTCGGGCAAGCTTAATAATGTTTAATAAGAAAGACACAGAGCCTTGCCTTTCCTCATTAACCTCACACAAACTCCATCCATGTCTCTCCTGCAAACCATGCGTCCCAGTACACAGTACTACACATTAAGGATGTAACAGAATACGATCATTCAGATTGACACATACAGTATGCACTTTTTAATTATTATTATTATTTTTTTTTTTCTTACCAAAAATATTATAGGTTCAAACGATCAAAGAATGGATTTTGTAATAAACTCTATTAATTAGAAAATATCCTATCCATCCACCTAGGAACCTCTGTAGTCCAACTGGGGAGCGTGGAGGCCAATGGTGACCATTGCGACCATTATATTCTCATTTTGTTAGACCCAGTTAACATTCACCTGCACGTTCGAGCAAAAAATATTCCAAGCTGGTTGGAACCAAAAAATGAAAATTTCTCACTCCTATAACTATCTTCCCAGATGACATGAGGTTGAGGAATTCACAGAGGTTTAGGCCACACCCATTTCATGTTTAAAGTCAAATACAGATAAGAATACTTGGAGCAGAAAACACATACAGATACTGTCGTGCCCTTGTGTTACACCCCTAATATATGCAGTACTACTGATCATAGCAGCATTTGAGTTAGTGCTGCCTGCAGCAACAATCAAGCTAAGTTCCTCCACACAGGCTTTGGCACAGGTTTTTACCGCGGATGCCCTTCCTGACACAACCCTCACTTTTTATCCAGGCTTGGGACGGGCACTGCATCCAGTGGAAGGCGGTTTGAGCATTGGCTGGGAGTTGAACCCAAGTCTCTTCCGCATGGCAAGACATAATCCTATCACTGAGCCACCAATGCCCCAAGTCATATAACTTGGAAATATTAGGACTTTCTGCTACTGTACGTTAAGAAATGTTCTTCAGTCACTCGTCCGATAGTTCTGAGTGGATGGGTGATGAATGGTGGAAAAGTCCTGGCTATAGAAATTCCGTGCGTGATTTAAAAATACAACATACTGTACTGTACGGATATGTTAATTCCAAATACTGCCTTTGTATTTGTTTTCATCTACATCTAGGCATTTGGCAGACTTACATTTTTATCTCATTACATCTGAGCAATTGAGGGTTAAGGGCCTTGTTCAAGGGCCCAACAGTGGCAACTTGGTGGGTGTGATGTTTGAACCTGGGATCTTCTGAACCGTCCAGTGCCTTAACCACCAGTGCCTTAGTCCAGTGCCTTAACCACTGAGCTACCCCTGCCACCGTCTCTGGCTCTTATGCCATACATACACTATCAACCCAAGTCAAATCAGTACTTGTGATTAAAATTCCTGGTGAATGAAGAAGTAAAAGCGATTGACATTTACGGAAGACTTTAAGCACAGTGCAGTAGCCTGTACAGTCCTGACCTCGCTCCAAGTCATTTCCATACAGTATGTTTGGGCCAATAAAGCAGTTCCTGGGAGGCCAGCGCCTCCGATGTTAAACAGGCGGTCCGGTCATGGCTCTGCCATCCTGTGAAGACTTTCTACCGTTGATGGTATCCAAGCATTAGTGAAACACATCACCTTAGCAGGGGATTATATAGAGAAATAAGGGATGTTCTGCTATTCTGCAAAATCAAAATTCCTGGCTAGACTTGAACACCCCTTGTACGCATGTACTGTACAGAGTAATCTGGATACTTGAAACCCTCGGTTTCTTGGAACAGCAGCATGAAGAAATGCGTATTTCATCCTCCATTTTTAAGAAAAACGAGGGAAAGAGCTCAACAAGGCGTGGCGACTCGTGTAAAAAAAAAATCCCCCATACTGTGTAAGTCACGAATGTCTCTAGGGGAAAAAAAAAAGGAGGTGAAAAGGGATGTCGTAGTTGTTTTCCTTTTCTTTTCCTCTCCTCTCCCCAATACTTGTAAGATGTAATACAAATTGATCCCAGAAGAGAATGAACATTAGGGTGCAGTTTCTGGCCGCATGCTTCCTCCGGGCTTTTCAATTTTACATAGCACAGCTCTTAATAACATATTGAGGCAATCTGTCATGCAGTGTGATCGAGGATCACCTCCTGCCTCTAAACAAACACACACACACACACACACACACACACACACACACACACACACAATGAGAAACAATTGTCCCCCTAAACACCTCTTGGAAATGTTCAGGATGCCTCAAGTGCCTTATTTCGAACAAATCCTTCTGTCAAAATGTGGCCAGTCTGTGTTTTGCTTATCACTCTGATTAAAACTCAGCTCCTGAAACAAAACAGTGCAACACACCTCCTGCTGTGCTCCTCATATTGCTTAGAGAGAGAGAGAGAGAAGCGTATGTGGGGAGGACTAATCCACTTAGCAATTCACATCAATAACAGCAGGGAAGCTTGTTTCAGCCGAGGCGGTTACTTTTTAAAGGAGAAAACGGATGCCAGAGTCTAAGGAGGACATGCCGCTCAAGTGAGGAATCAAACCTGTCTAGGATGAGCTGCTGTCGAACAAGTTTGCATCCTGAGGCAACTTATGTATTTATTTTAAAGCAAGTGTTCCTTTGCTTCTCATCAGAGCAATATGTTGCCACTAACACTAATTCTTTTTAAACAACTGAACAAAAACAAACAAACAAAAAAAACTGTTTGTATGGTAGCACTGCTGCCTCGCCCCTTCAGGGTTAGGGGTTCGTCCGTGCTGTGCACAGAGTTTGCATATTCTCCCAGTGATTGCTGGGTTTCCTCTGGGTACTCTGGTCGGTGTGTTGCTTTTCCCCCTAGTGGTTTACGGGGTGTATGAGCTCTGGTGTATTTGCGCCCTATGGTGGGTTGGCACACCATGCAGGGTGCACCCCAGTTACTAAAATCGTTACGTGGTAGAGACGATGGATGGATGGATGGATGGATGGATGGATGGATGGATGGATGAAGAACAAAATCTCATACATTCAAGTGTTCAAGTGTTTCCTTTATAGCTATAAACCAAAAATGTTCAACTCCAGTCTGGAAGGGCCAGTGTCCTGCACAGTACGTAATCCTACTGTAATGTGAAGGAAAGTCAAGACATATGGACGATTTCAGTGCATACGCGTCCTATGGTGAAGAAAAGTCAGGACATATGGCTGTAGAAGTGAGGACGCTGTCACAGTGCATGCGTTGAGAGCGTCCTCACTCCTATCGCCATATGTCCCGACTTTCCCCTCACAACAAGATCACATACTGGGCAGGACACTGCAAGTTGTATGTACTGTTCACATCGTTGAACGTCCGCAAATCACTTGCTTTGTAGTTATAAATGTTCAAATCCAGTCAGGACATACGTACTGTATGTCTGTAGAAGTGAGGGCACTCTCAGTGCATACACAGGAAAAGACCACTAAGCTTTCCAGCTTGCATAATTAGAGCACCCATGTTGCGATACAGCTTTGGCAAAACTAATGGGGTGGAAAATAAAGCAACCGATATCCCACTGTTAGCATGAACACGCAAGGCGATTCATTCCAATTTGCTAGCAAAAGCAGCATAATCACTGGGAGCAGTTAGATAAGGACCTGGATCTCCAGCAGACACAACACCGAGGCTGCTCCATCCGAACACCGATCCTTTTAGCACCCGCCGTCAAATCGTTGTAGATGATGCCTGGCTGCAGGACAAAAACCGATAGCTGCCTGCAGGGTTAATTGCTGCACATTTGTGGTGATGTGCTGAAAGACATTTGTTAAGGTAAAAGGCACAACTTGAAGCCAAAATCTCATCTCATACACGTTTTAGCATGCACACCAGTCCGCTCAGAGACAATCCTGATGATCCGAGTCAGGGAGGGGAAAAGACAAAGACATGTGATGTATTTGGCTCCTGGAACTCCTGGAAATCGACAGAGTCCGAACTAAGCTGTATATGACAAAACGTCTCCTGCTTCAGTCACTGCAGGCTGAAAAACGGACGAAGAGAAAGATTCTGACAGATGGAAAGAAGAAGAAAACGAAAAAAAAAAGGAAAGCTGAGGAAACTTCTCTCAGGGCCTACCATGGGCTTACAGTACATCCAATATGTCTAGACTCAAGACGCATCTCTTTAATCTGGCATTCACATAATTAATTTCTTTACCTGATACTCCAGAACATCTATCCTGAATGGCAACCACGCTAATTCCTTTCACCCGCTCTTTATTTCTCCACCCATCCCGAGGCATCTGGAGATCGTGCCAGCTTCAGTAGACCGAGGCCGACCCTGCTTTGACCCTGAGGCATCCAGAGAAGGACCTGCTCCAGCTGGATTCTTCTTCATGTTGCTTTGGATCTACACATGCTGCCCCTGAGCTCCCAGTGATCCAGACCCCCATCTGCCCTCTGCACCTGCTGACTCGTCCCTGAGCTGAACTGGATGGACTTTGTGTTAATTGAAATTAACTTCTGTTATATCGAACTTTCAGCTGCATAACACACATGATGTTATACAATTTCTGTTATCTGTTATCACCCAGATGAGGATGGGTTCCCTGTTGAGTCTGGTTCCTCTCAAGGTTTCTTCCGATTGCCATCTCAGGGAGTTTTTCCTTGCCACTGTCGCCGTCACGCTCGGCTCGCTCATCAGGGACGATCTCATTATCTAGACACATTTGTCTTACACATATATACTGTACATTTCCATAAGTCTTCTTTTCATCTTCTTTTCATTTCTGTGAAGCTGCTTTGAGACAATGACCATTGTTAAAAGCGCTATAGAAATAAAATTGAATTGAATTGAATTGAATGTTCCCTCTGAGCTATACCCATTCTATATCTGATCAGTACCTGTCCAGCATTCGGAGTTGTCCTCCATGACACGGATCTACAGTGTGGATCGCTTCACATTTCAGTCCACACCTCCTTGGCTGCCAGGTTACATTGTTGCTGCGTAAACTGTTTATGTTAAATCAACAATGGATGGGATTTTTCCAGGCAGACCTACTGTATGTGTGATGACATTTTTTTTTTTTTTTTTTGTACTGAATTTCTGTTATATTGTAGTCTGACGGTCAAGGAATCAAAGACTGCCATCAGAATGCATCGCATTGTGAGTGTAACAATCTGCTGTTGAAGGAGCGACCACAGTTTCATGCAAGGGAAGAGATAAGGGTCCTGTATTGTGCATGATTGATGTCAACTAACTAATTAACCAGTTTGTTCAGGCTTTTCCTGTCCCTCACTGTGTAACCGCACCAGTGGGACAGTTCTTAATAATCTCCTGTCCACTCCAAAGGATGTCAGTCTCCTGAGCAGGTGGAGATGATTTTGTACATGGAATCTACAGTACATCATCTGACCAGTCCGGTTTATTGGCGTGATATGTAGACGTAATATCATATCAATAAACGTGATAAAATAATTAAGTAATAGTTGGGAAAGAAAAACATCATAAAAAAAAAAAATTGTGCATACATTTAGTATGCGACATTGTATCCATATAGCGTATTTATTACATATATATTCATATACTCATCATAAAGCTTCACTTTTAATAGGTTAATGCTGAATTGTCTAGCTCAACTCATTATGATCCATTCTCCATGTCTGGCGTGGATGTCCCTCCTCTTTCTTTTTTTTTTTCTTTCTTTTTTTCCCCCTCTGTCTACAAATTAAAGAGATAATAATCTGAAAGCCTCCGCTCCCTTAACCACATCATTTCATCAGCTCATCAATCTATCTTGCTTTCCACCCAGCCGTGATTTTAGTCTCATACCTCCTTTGGTACTAAATTTAACATCTTTCAGCATGAATGTCATCCTCGTACATGCTGGCATTCACGTCCTGGAAGTGCGATTTCAATCTCTGTGATGTTTAAACAAACCCTTGCGCTGTGATAGCATCAGTGATGAGTTTTGCCTTCATGTTTTTCAGTCTGAAGTTGATTTTTGATAATAATAAAAAAAAAATAATAATAATAATAATAATAATAATAAAATGAATAAATAAAAACATCATGCGTATAAGGTTTTGGTTTTGGGATATTCTTGTTTAAAAATGTCTTAAAGTGGATTACTTCCGACATTTGTGGATGTCAGAAATATGTCTGATGGGAACCGAGAGTAAGTCTTTACAACCATGGTGAGCAGAAAATAATTACACAATGCACAACTTTGTCAAACCTTGAGACTGTTGTGGCACAACAGCAGGAGACGATATCAAATTGAATCTGACGCTAAAGGACATGGATGAAACTGGCCTGGAAGTGACTGCAATAAAATGCCATTTGATCAGATGTCTTGATTTCTACTGCAGATACTAGTGGATGGGAGGGTTTAATTGTCACAAACAAACGGAGACGGACCAGAAGACTAGCAGCTAGCCCTGTAGCATGGTTGGTAAACCCAAACGCGGAAGTAGCGCGAACAGGCAGGATGACCACGCGGTGCATTTTTAGAACTCTCCCGGCGCGAGAGCGAGAGTTTACACAAATAAACCCGCGTTCTAATAACACACACTCAACCGAAAGCGAAACCCAAGAAAGTGAGTACTCGCACGATTAGACGGACAGGGCGTCGGCGATAGCATGGGCAAAACTCAATGACTGAGCGATGTGTGGAGCCATCTTGTCTCCTTTTATGCTTCCTGAATAGCGACCGTACTACTTCCAGGTCCTAGTGCCGGTCGTGTTAGGAGTGCGCATGACATGAATGGCGCACGCTGAATTAGTACCAATCAAGCATTGTACCACTTAAGCATTGTGAGAATGCCATGGCGTTTTTCAATAATATTGCTTCACCATGTGCATTCCGTTATGTTAATTTGGGGTTGGGGACTGAGGGTGTTTTTCTTTCCTGATTTTCTCCAACATGCAAGCAAAGGATAACACCATCCACCCACCTCTGTCAGACTTGGTTACGTCCAACCCACCCTTAGAATCAAGAAGAAGAGTAAAAAGCAAACAAATTTTTGAGGGTGAGTCAAAAATGGTCCAAGCTCTGGCTGAAAAAAATGTATTTAAAAGAACTTTTACAAACACCAAATACATTATTTTTTCATATAATATTTCTTTTACACTTTGTCCATCTGTCAACAAGCTTTCATATTCCATCGTTAAAAAAAAAAAAAAAAAATGTTTCAGGCTGAGCTGTGAGCCACAAATACGCCACTGTCTCCACTTCTTCATCAGAAGTGAATCTTCGTCCTCGTCGGGCTGCTTTCACGTGGCCAAAGTCCAATGGAGTGAGATCGGGACTATGTGGAGGATGCCAAAACAAGACCCCAAAACAAAGTGTTGGCAGAGTATTGACAGGGTGGGCAGAAGTATGTGGACGTGCATCATCATGCAACATCACAACAACCTTACAGCAGATAGCAGTCCTCCAGCGTTTAGGCTTCAGCGCTTCAATAAGCGTCTCACTGTAACCAGCACTGTTGATTGCCGAACCTGTTTCCTGATAATGTTCTAACACTGGCCATTAAGAATCCCAGAGAACTGTAAACATCAATTTTCCAGCTGATGGTTGACTTTTGAACTTCTTCTTGAAAATGTTTCCGTTCCATACTCTAAGCTGAGGCTCGTGGTGATGAATCCATGTCTCATCACTGGTAATGTGCTCTTAAATTGCATTTATATAGCATGCATGTGCTGTCAGTAACTGAGGGAAAACACCACACCATTCATCTTCCCTGTTTCCTATCTGAGTTTTTTTTTTTTTTTTTTTTAGTTAAAGGGTTGTTTTTCCTCCACGTTCTGAAGAAAGTAAGGAAGGGGTGTCTTCCTTTAAAATAATTGGCTTGTTTTCCGTTTCAGAATGACCATATTGTGTTTAAATCGCTGTGTGAAAGCATGACCTTACAAAGAATCTGCCTGTAGGAATGAGTCATGATTCCGCATCAACAAGCAACGTTGTGTCATGTCTGAAGCTGAGCATTACGATTCTGAGCACAAAGGAAGATTTAATTGGCAAAAGCTTACGCAGTTTATTTAGAAATAAGAAAAACTAACCAACACTAACCTCCATGTGTTATACTGTAATTAGCAAAAATTATTTTCTGTTAAACAAACAAATCAATAAAGAAATTATTTCCCATAAGCCATACAGTGTGAAGTCATGCTATAGTTCTAAAAAGAATACTTTGAAAGGGAATTTTTTAATACAGTTCTGCGTCCCTTAGTTACCTTGGACTGGCATTTTAAGCAATTTGGACGCTGTTGGAACACATTTAAGAGAAGTATACTTGCTCTGCATACAAGAAAATCAAGATAGAAGTGTTGTGTTTGTGTATCTGGTTATGTCCACTATGTCCCATTCTATACTCAAGATTTCTGAACTCTTCCTGTGCCTCACTGGAACCCTTTTGTTTTCCTACAACACTTTTGCTTCCCTGGAATCATTTTTTTTTTTTTTCCCCTGAAACCCTTTGTTCCCACAGATTTCAATAGAACATGTGAATCGATTAGATATAGAAGCTCAGGTAATGGATTAGGGCATATATACCTCTTTTTCTGTAAAAAGCCCCCATCATGTGTGCTGTGTGTACATATGTGTTTCTTTCCTGGTCAGCAAAGTCAATCGGAGCTGCCTCAATGGATTTTAAATCTAACAATCTGGAGGCTCAGTCCAGTCTAATAATGGTAAACCTAATTTAAAAAGTTATCATGGTAGTGAAAAAGACAACAATTTAATTGAGCTAGTTTATTTGAATGCCTGCTAATACTAATGAGTGAAATAAAAGAATACAGCAGCTCACTCCCTCTCTCATTCTCTATACCACCTGTCCTGCACAGGGTCACAACAGGCCCATGAGGTCATGAGGCAGGGTACACACTGGACAGGGTGCCATCCCATCGCCAGGCAAACAAGCATGCACACACTAACTCACATTACTGGAAACACCAATTAATCTACACTGCATGTCATTAGACTGTCAAAAAATTGACATTGTCGCAAAGCAGCTTTACACAATCAAAATAATTATTTAAGTTTGTATGAAATGTGCATGTATACAGACCATACAAAATAGTCAGATTGTCCCTGACGATCAAGCTGAGGGCTACAGTGGAAAGGAAAACCCACTGAGTTGGCAATAGGACGAAACCTTGAGAGGAACGGGACTTAACAGGGAACCCACCATCATTTGTGTGAAAGCAGGATCTGCATTCATACTGTGTGTCAAAATAAAGAATAAAGAATTAGGATAGAAGGATAATGAATTCCTTGGTTCTACAAAAGAGTGCAGAGAAGAAGGACCATGAATATTGCACCCAGAACTTTCTGCTCACCCAGCCAGCATTTGGTTGGTCACTTTTTAGGGTGTTGTCGACACCAGGATGGTAGGTACTGTTCCGCTTCCAGCCACAGTGAGTTGTGGCACCTTGCCCCTTCTGTGCTTGAGGTGTAGCTGACCGTGGTGCTGAATATATGCTGTGTTTTCCTCTACTTGCTTGAGTGCAAAGGTGGCAGACAGTAACAGGTGCTGGCTCTAGGCCCTCTCACAGTGAGTCTATTCTATTCTCCATGAGAATCAAACAAGTTAAAATGTTTTCATATTTCATATTTGAGAATGCCTGCAAGTAGAAGAATCAAGAACAACAGAAAGTGGTCATTTCCACAAGGCAAACATCTATGTAAAGTATGTCTGAATGTGATTAGCCCTAGCTTTAGTTACATAAATTGCAATGATGTTAAAAACTTCTTGTATAACTGAGAAAAAAACAAAAAAAAAAGGTTTGTAGACAGTTTCACTCACTCTAAGTAAAAGTAATGGGGTGTCATCTTCAACACACACACACACGCACACACACACACACACACACACACACACACACACACACACACACACACACATAGAAAGGAGGGCTAAAATAATTTTGAACTGAAACTGTAAAAAAAAAACTGAAAAGCTGCAATCTGACTAAAAAAATCTGCTGTGATTTTGACTGCCACATACAAATATCCTCATGGAAAATATTAAGTAAACCATTTTTTTTTTTTAGTTTTCAAAGAATCACAAAAAATAACACTTTTATTTCCTGTGAGGTATATAAAAATTCTTAAACAGATAGCTTCTTCTGAAAATTTATTTCATCAGCACCTTTTAAAATACACACAATGAAGAACAATTAGCAATGACTGGCTACCTGCTGCTGCTAGTGAATAGTACCATTACTGCTAAATGACTGCTAAATGACTGTTAAAGTTTTTCTATTCACTCTGAGTTCATTATTTGCTATGTAGAAACTTTCTAGAAAATATCACTTAAATATTTCAGAAAATATTTCACTTATTTCTTACAGGGCTATGGGCTCTGGACTATAAAAATATATATACTCGTAGATCTTCAAAGACTACACTACATTATTCCAATAAGAGAGAGTTGATGGTATAAATGGCTGATATCTACCTACCGAGTGCATTATCAAAAAGGTTACACACCACCCCTTTTATTCCTGATGAAAATTAATTCGCATCAGGCCCAATCTGGTAAGACTGGCGTGTTTAAATAATGTATTTTTTATTCTGATTGGGCTGTTATTTTTATGATTAGTTAAATATTATTGTGTCCATGTAAAAACACAAAGTGGAACCTTGGATTACGAACATAATTTGCTCCGGAAGCAGGCTCGTATTTCAAAACACTCGTAACCAAATCGAATTTTCCTATAAGAAAAAAATGGAAACTCGAAATATTCATTCTACAGCCCCCAAAAAAATAAATAAATACACAAAAATAATTAATGAAAAATATAAAATAAAAATAAAAAAATTAACCTGCACTTTACCTTAAAAAAAAAAAGTAAAAATAAATCCCAACAGATAAGTGTTTCTGTTTGTGCCCCTCCCCTCTCCCTCTTCTCGTCTTACACAGTTACTCTTCCTCGACTATTATTTGAGTTTCACATACACACGTGCACACAATGGAAACACTGTTTCATCTGAAAAAAAGTAAGAAGTCTCTCTAATGACACTCGATTGAGTGACACACGAACGGAATCACTGATGTAAAGTAAATATAAAACAAATTAACCTGCACTTTACCTTTGACAAAAGGAGGGGTCAGTGTGTGTATGTATGTGTGTGTGTATGTGTGTGTGTGTGTGTGTGTGTGTGTGTGTGTGTGTGTGTGTGTGTGTATGTGTGTGCGCGCGCGCGTGTGTGAAGGGGCATGGTGTCCAATGACACACGCTCATACAGAAAGAGAAAAGGGATCTTTAACCTCTCTAATGAGACTTGTTTTTGCTTTACATACACACACGCGTGTGTTATAATAAACAGTACACACGTGCTGTACACACACGCATATGGACGCTAAACAAAATACGTTTTATGCACACACACGTGGTCACAGTGTTATAGTGAACAGTACATGCGTGCACGGATGTTGATTATACCAGTAAGAGATGCACACTAAGACCGAGCAGGGGAGACGATTACCCACAATTCCGCAGCACAAGAGAGAGAGAGAAAAACCGTTGGCTCAGTTGTGATCACGTCACGCTCGGCGTCAAAACCAAGAGGCGCATGCGTGATACTGTACTCATAAACCATAAAGTTTACCAGTTAATTACAACAATGCTAGCTTCACCAGTCTGGAGTAGTCATTTCCGTCAGTCCTGTTGATAATAAATAACGTTTGTGGAACTGTTGTATAAAAACAATATCTCACTGGGATCAGTACAACAGCATGACCTCGAGTGTGATATTGCTTAATCCATAAGACCATAAGAGGTTCTGTATTGTGTACTTAGAATTATATCCTGTCATAAAGCTTCAGTTTAGTGAAGAGAAAATAATAAACAAAAAACAAGGGAGTGTAGAGACTAGAAGCTTTTTCTAATTGCACTTAACCTCTTTTCAAGTTCAAATTCTTAAGAGAGAGAGAGAGAGAGAGAGAGAGGGCACAGAATGCCATTTGTCCTCCACTGGGAATACTTTAACTATTTCTATCTATCTATCTATTTATTTATTTGTTTGTTTGTTTTTGTTTGTTTGTTAATTTTTACAAGATTATTCTACATCTTGTATATTTTGTGAGGATTTGGTATGTGTCTGTGAGTGTATGTGTGTATGTGTGTGTGTGTGTGTGTGGGGGTGGGGGGGTGGGGGGGGGTTGTATGGGGGTTATGGCGGCATTAAATATTCACAGGATCAGTTGCCGTGACACTGCACGGGGCAAGACCTCGGGCTGTCTATTAGCAAAACACATCTCAGTGAATGACGGAGGCAATTAACCAGGTTAGGATAACATTCACTAAAATATTTAATGGAGAGTAAGTTAGGAATAGAGTGGAAGTGTGGTTGCAGCTCAATATGGACATATTACTATGCATGAGATTCACACACACACACAGACACACACACACACACACACACACACACACACACACACACACATAGTGTATGTGTGTGTGTATCTATCTATCTATATATCTATCGATATATAACTTAATGCTGTGATGTATATGTATAAGGATGGATACTGTGTATGTATGAAGTACAAATAATATAATATATTTATTTCAATTAAAGAGAATCAATCTAATTAGGTGTTTACCTACTTAATATTCAGCTCACTCACCCATTCTTTATACTGCTTATCCTTGAGCCCATCCCATGCGATCGGTTGATACACCCTGGACAGGATGCCAGTCCATTGCTGGAGACACACCCACACATTCTCACACGCTACACAATTTAGAAACATCAGCTGGTTTACACCAATCGGCATATCCTTGGACTGTGGGAGGAAACTGTATCAGTACCCTGAGGAAACCCACCAAGCAGGGGGAGAAAAACGCAAACTCCAAACACAAGGACTGCCAAGTGAAACCTTGAACACTTGGATCTGTGAGGACACGGCGCTATCTGCTATGCCACATTTCACATTTCTATTCCTATTGAACTTAATGAGTGACTAGACAATTGTATAAATTGCGAATTTGAAACATATTGTCTCCCGCACCCGCCCCCCCCCCCCACCCCTTTTTTTCTGAATCTCCTAAACACATGGCATTATTGCAGTTCTTCAGCTCTATCCTTTGGTCAGGTTTGAAAAAGGAAAATGGTTGACCCAACACAAAACATATGCACGCTGCTTAGCCGTTTCTTGCAGGTGCCTCGTTTCAGATCTGACTGCAAAAGAGCCGTGCTGGAGTTCACTTGGATCATGTTCACACCAAGATCCTGTTCACTGGAATGCTCTTCGTTTTGTCCATCTGATCCTCTCTATATCTTATCCCACCCGTCTAACACCAGGGTTCATAATTTCTTTAAAGGAAGAACTCAAATTATCTTACAACGCAGTACATGGAACGCCAGTGCACCAAGTCTATATACTCACATATGATAAGATAAGATCAGATAAGATCAGATGAGATAAGACAAGACAAGAAGAGATGGAGCTTTATTAATCCCATGAGGGATTATTTTGCCATCGACATGCTTAAAAGGCCAAGGACGGAAATACAGTGTAAACAGAAACACTTTTTTTCAATCCTGGAAAAGAACTTCCATTAAAATATCTCACATTTTCACAAAACAATCTATCACGGACCAGGTTCTATACCCCCCTTGCCAATAACCAACACAAAATCACAGACCAATTCAGTCCCAAAAGAGAGTGTTGAATCAGTGCTCCCAAGATCTCCCAAGATGCACTGGACTGCATGATGTCTGCTCAGAGCTCATAGGTTGAAGTTTGTCATGAACATTCATGGAGGGAAAGTGAGAAAATGGCACTCTTGTGCACTCTTATATAACTATCAGATTAAAAGGGTGCAAGTGTGTCTTTAGGGGGCACTGTAACACTTTCTGCCTTCTCTCTCTCTTTCTCTCTCTCTCTCTTCTTTTTTTTAATTTCATCTCTCTTTCTTGTCTCTATTCCCATTCCTCTGTTCCTGTATTTCTGCCTTCTCATCACCTTTTCATTCCATCATCTCCAGATTGTGCTTATCACTCTCCCTTTCTCCCAACCATCTGCCTGTTTCTGGTTTCTTATTCTCTTTTACCAACACACACACACACACACACACACACACACACACACACACACACACACACACTACAGGCACACTACTATGACCTGTTTCTGGTCTTTTTATTACCCCTGCTTCTTTGAGCATTTAGGTCTCTAATGCTGCCTCTGCAGCCTGAGACTTTGTGCTTATTCAACCAAAACACTAGTCATGACAATTAGCTGTCTAAATCCTGACATTTTCTAAAACCCCCACTTGTATTCGGATAAAAACATGACATTTATGACAGTTAACATTAGCCTATTTGCTGGTCCTGAGTATATGTCACGGACTAACCGGAGATGAAGCAGAAGACTTAGCAGTTAGCCCTGTAGCGTGGATGGTAAACCCAAACGCGGAAGTAGCGCGAGTAGGCAGGATAACCACGCAAGTTATTCTTAGAACTCTCTCGAAGCGAGAGCAAGAGTTTACACAAATAAACCCGCGTTCTAAATACACACACCCAATCAGAAGCGATAACCCAAGAAAGTGAGTACTCACGTTTGGACGAGCGAGGCGACGGCGATAGCACGGGCATAACTCAATGACTGAGCGATGTGATGGTCATCTTGTTTCCTTTTATGCTTCCTGAAACCCGACCGTATTACTTCCGGGTCCTAGTGCCGGTCGTGTTATGAGTGTGCATGACCGTACCCCCCCGTCCAGGACCGACTCTCGACGGTCCTGGGGTGGAGGATACCCGACGACGGTAGTCCCGGATGAGTTCGGGGTCTAGGATGAACCGAGCCGGAATCCAAGATCGCTCCTCGGGACCGTAACCTTCCCAATCCACCAGGTACTGGAGCCCTCTGCCCCGAGGACGGAGTCAAGGATCCGGCGAACGGTGTAGGCGGGACCACCCTCAATGATACGGGGGGGAGGAGCAGGGAGGGGGGGTGTAACCCTTCATCACTGGTGAAGTGTGGAGGTGTGGAATACCGGATGGATCCGGAGCGCCGCAGGCAGCTGGAGCCGGTAGGTGACAGGGTTAATCCGGAGGTTGATGCGGTATGGTCCGATGAATCTGGGTGACAGTTTCCTCGACTCAATCTGCAGGTGTAGGTTTTTTGTTGAAAGCCATACCTTATCACCTACTTGGTACATTCGTCCCGGTGGGTGTCGACGGCGATGTTGCAGGGTGTAACGGCGATTGGCCTTTTGAATGGCGTGGTTTGCTTGTTTCCAAAGCCGTCGACACCGGCGAACCAACTGTTGGGCCGACGGCACTTCCACCTCCGGTTCCTGATGATCGAACATCGGAGGTTGGAAGCCGTAGCATACCTCAAATGGGCTTAGGTTGGTGGCAGAAGATAGGTGGAGGTTGTGGGACAGTTCAGCCCAAATGAGGTAGCGGGCCCAGGAGCACTGGCGATCAGCAATAAAGCATCTCAGGTAGCGCTCCAGTTGTTGGTTGGTTCGCTCCGCCTGACCGTTAGTCTGTGGGTGGTAACCGGAGGACAGACTGCAGGTGGAATTGATCAGACGGCAGAAGGCCTTCCAGAACCGGGACGTGAACTGGGGCCCCCTGTCCGAGACGATGTCCTTTGGGAACCCATGCAGGCGGACTACGTGCTCTAATATCAGCTCAGCTGTCCTTTTAGCTGACGGGAGTCCGGAGAGGGCCACCAGGTGAACAGCTTTGGAGAACCGGTCGACGATGGTGAGGATGGTGTCCTTTCCTTCCGTAAACCGGCAGGCCCGTGATGAAGTCAACGGCAATGTGTGTCCAGGGTCGGCGGGGAACCGGGAGTGGTTGAAGTTCCCCGGGTGATGGTCTGTTGCTGTCCTTGGACCTGGCACACACTGGGCACGCCTGGACGAACTCATCTACGTCCTTCTTCATACTGGGCCACCAGAAAGCACGTTGTACAAACAGTAGGGTCCGCCGTCTCCCGGGGTGTCCTGAAAGGGGGGAGGAGTGTCCCCACTGGAGTACTTCGGCCCTGATGGCATTGGGGACGTAGAGTCGGCCAGGCGGCACACCTGCTGGTGCGGTCTCCGTAGCTTGTGCCTGGCGAACCCTCGTCTCCAGGTCCCACCTGAGCGGGGCGAGGATCTTGGTGGCTGGCAGTACAGGCGCGGGGTCCGCCCGGGGGACGTCTTCCTCGTGTTGTCGGGAGAGGGCGTCGGCTTTGGTGTTCTTGGACCCCGGGCGGTATGACAGGTGGAAGTTGTAATTTTCGAAGAATAGTGCCCATCGCGCCTGTCTGGGGTTCAGCTGTTTTAACGTGCGGATTGTAATGAGGTTTTGGTGGTCGGTCCAGACGATGAACGGCTCTCTGGCGCCCTGGAGCCAGTGTCGCCATTCCTCCAAGGCCCACTTTATGGCCAGCAGCTCGCGGTCCCCTACTCCGTATCGCTGCTGAGTGGCGTCAAATTTCTTGGAGAAAAAACTGCAGGGATGCAGTTTTTGGTCTGGACCTCGCTGGGAGAGAACAGCCCCGGCGCCCACATCCGAAGCGTCCACCTCCACAACGAATGGTTTATCAGCATCCGGGTGAAGGAGGATGGGAGCAGTGGTGAAGCGGCGATAGAGCTCATGGAAGGCGGAGACAGCAGTTGGGGTGAGATTGAAAGGGTGAGATGATGGGCGGGTCAGAGCGGTTAGTGGCGCTGCAACGGTACTGTAGTCCCGAATAAAGCGGCGATAAAAATTGGCAAACCCGAGAAATCTCTGGAGCTGTTTAAGAGTCTTGGGTAGGGGCCAATGACTCACAACTTCCAATTTCTGCGGGTCCATGGCTACACCCTGGGGCGAGATGACAAAACCCAGGAACGTGGTGGAGCGCTCGTGGAAAGCGCACTTCTCCAACTTACAGTACAGCTGGTGGGCGAGCAATCTCTTAGAACCGCTCTGACATGCTGGATGTGCTCGTTGAGTGTTCGGGAGTAGATGAGGATGTCGTCCAGGGAGACGAACACCCAACGGCCTAACATGTCTCTGAGAACGTCATTTATGAACTGTTGGAAAGCGGCAGGTGCGTTGCAGAGACCAAACGGGATGACCAGACTTTCGTAATGTCCTGTGGGGGTGATGAAGGCCGTTTTCCACTCATCGCCCTCTCTGATGCGCACCAAGTTGTAGGCGCTCCGGAGGTCCAACTTAGTGAAGATGGTGGCACCAGAGAGGGCGTCCAGGGCAGAGTTGGTAAGAGGCAATGGATGTCGGTTCTTTATGGTAATATTGCTGAGCCCCCGATAATCGACACAGGGACGTAGACTACCATCGCGTTTCTTCACGAAAAAGAACCCCGCAGCGGCAGGTGAGGAGGAGGGCCGGATGGTACCATGGCTAAGTCCACTGGAAACATACTCCTCCATCGCCTGCGTCTCGGTGTTGGACAATGAATAGAGATGGCCGCGGGGTGGTGTCGCACCTGGCTGAAGATCGATCGCCAGGTCGTATGAGCGATGAGGTGGTAGATGGGTCGCGCGTCTCTTACAAAAGACTTCAGCCAGGTCCCGGTAGTCTAGAGGGATTTTATCTGTGTCGACATCGGGGGCCTCGGACTCCCTAGAGCACGTCCCAGCCTCGGCCCGTAGGCAAAGCTCAGTGCAGGTCGGCCCCCATTGGATGATCCGGCTTTGGGTCCAGGATATGAGCGGGTCGTGTTGCAGCAGCCAAGGGTGTCCGAGGATGATAGGTGGTGAGGAAATGGTGGTGGTGTGAAACTGGATCTGTTCTCGATGTTGGTTAATGATGAGGGTGATAGGCTGGGTTTGAAAGGAGATGGGGCTGGAGGAGAGAGGCCGACCATCGACTGATGTAATGGTTACAGGCTGGGATAACGCCTCAATCTTTATCCCCAATTTTTTGGCATAGGAAGAGTCAATGAATTTACCTGCTGCCCCGGAGTCGACGAACGCGGTACTTCCGACCCGTTTGTGGCCAAACTGGAGATATACTTTAACCGTGAGACGGGAATCATTGGTCATGGTGGTGGAGAGGGACAGGGGACCCGGTGAGTTCCTCCCATTTCTCACCGGGGCTGCGCGTTTCCCGGCCGCAGAGGACAGATGGCCCGATGATGTGCAGAAGATCCACAATACGCGCAGAGCCCCTCTCTGAATCGGCGTTCCCGCTCTGCAGCGGTCAAGGAGGCGCGCCCTAATTGCATGGGTTCCCCGACTCCTGTGTCAACCACGGCGGGAGGTGGAGTACCGACGGTCCTGGTGGGTGCTGCAGTGGATGGGGCGTGGACTTCTGGAACTGGTGAGCGGGAGAGGAAGGGCGTGGTGTGTGGTAGTGCAGTCATGGTGGGTGGCAGGGTACTAGGAGCTGGCTTGGGGCGAACGAGCAGCCGTTGGTCGATCCGGAGGGCGAGTTGAATTAAACCCTCCAAGGTAGCTGGAAGCTCTCGTCCGGCGAGCTCGTCTTTTATCCGTGCAGCCAGTCCCTCAGGAGGCCGTCCGAGGCGGAGTCTCCCCAGTCGGTCTGTAATGGGCGAGAGTAATGAAACTCAAGGGTAACGGCTCACGGACGCACTCCTCTCCTGCTTTGATGGTACAACTTGAGTCGGTCTCCACCTCAGCAGCTGGATGTTCAAAAGTGAGCTTGAGCTGGCGGGTGAACTCGGTGTGGGAGTAGGCGACATCTGAACCCGAACGAAGAACCGCCGTGGCCCACTCAGCTGCCTGCCCGGATAGCAACGAGACGAGAAGAGCAATGCGCAGTCGGTCTGTGGAGTATCTGTTGGAATTAAACTCAAACACAAGATCCAACGCAGTTAGAAAAACACTGCACTTCCCATCCGTGCCATTCCATTTATCCGGTAAAGATAAGAAAACATCAGAAGGTGGAGAGGGAGTTGGCGGCGCAGCAGCCGCTGCGATGGGCGTGGCCACAGCCGGCTGAGCGACACGCCTGCAGAGGATCGCATTCTCCTGTCGCAGCCCACCGCGGGCGCAAGGGGCGAAGCGACGCTCTGAGCTCCGTGCGGAGCGATGCGACTTCACCACGGAGCTGATCGATCAGCTTAGCATGCCGGTCAACCACATCGCAGAGGTGAGCAAACTCCGCTGGGTTTACTGCCGGTGGCTCAGTCATTCTGTCACGGACTAACCGGAGATGAAGCAGAAGACTTAGCAGTTAGCCCTGTAGCGTGGATGGTAAACCCAAACGCGGAAGTAGCGCGAGTAGGCAGGATAACCACGCAAGTTATTCTTAGAACTCTCCCGAAGCGAGAGCAAGAGTTTACACAAATAAACCCGCGTTCTAAATACACACACCCAATCAGAAGCGATAACCCAAGAAAGTGAGTACTCACGTTTGGACGAGCGAGGCGACGGCGATAGCACGGGCATAACTCAATGACTGAGCGATGTGATGCGTCATCTTGTTTCCTTTTATGCTTCCTGAAACCCGACCGTATTACTTCCGGGTCCTAGTGCCGGTCGTGTTATGAGTGTGCATGACAGTATAGTTCTTAATCCTCATGCAGTACTCTTCTGTTTCATTCATTCCTTCTCTGTTTTATGTTCTTGTCCATAAATCATATTCTATGTTGATTGCAAATGTAAGATCACATGCAAAAAGGGTTAAACCAACCACGATTTCTGTGATCTCTCATAGGTTGAAGAGACTGGATAACCCTTTCATTAATGAGCAACAATTATGGACTTCACGACGCATGTGTCAGCCTTCTTCCTCCTCAGTTAGTAGATGTCGTATTATGGCTGAAATCCGGCTGGTGGGTGAAAATTGGTAAGTAACCAAACTGGAAAGAGAAAATGGAAAATGAAAACCACTCACAAACCAAGTACGCACCTGGAATATGTGAAAATAATAACTTGAAATAATAGCCAGATATGTGCTATATCCCATGCTGGTGCATTCTACAAATAGTCAAACGGTGTTGAGTATTATTCATTTTCATTAGTTGTATTTCTTATAGATAGCTCTATGAGTGTAAATGTTGATAGTGTCAAGTTTTCTGCCAGAAAATGTTGATTTACACCCCTCATTGGACTGAGCCACATACCCACCTAAAATGTGTGAATTTAGAACTTCTTGTACTGTAGAACGGTAAGGACGTCGTATTGTCTCTCTTGACGTGGAGAAATTCTACACTTTTTGGGACATTTTGCAAAGAAAGACATAGTTAAAGAAAGATACATTCTTATAAAGTTCTTCAATGGATGAATGATGGCATTTACCAGTTAACTGTGTAACTACCACCTTTTAAGGATTTCATTCATGTACCATACCACAAGTATGGTGCAGACAGGAAAGACTGGATGTTCTGACTGAGTTGTCATTGATATGTCACTGACTTGTTGCTACATCAATGACGTTCTTACATTAACCTCTTCAGGCTTGAGCTACAACCATTCCATGTTGTAGAACGCTACATTAAGTTCATATTACATTATTCTTGTGCTCGCCATGTTTATAGCCTTCATGCAGAAGGTTATCAGAGCATCTATGTCTATATTTAGAGAAGTTCTACAGTATTTCTCACATCGTCACATCATGATGAAACACATTGCATGTCACGGTATTTATACCAACTCGTCAGGTGCAATGACAATGTAGTAATCACATGATGAGGGCCTTTTAAGAGCACAATGTTACCTGATGAAATGTACTATAGTTATTACTTTATTCAATCTCATTGGACCTGGAGTGGGTAGGAAGTAGTATAAACTTCTGAATGCACATTTTTCCATTTTGACTCCATTCTTGCTGCATTTCTCAATATTGTTAGGATGCAGTGGGAACTTCAATATCTTCATCAGGGTGTAATGGGGGCATTATGGAAGGAATCTCTAATGTCAGTGGGTTGTATTTGTTAGAAGGGAAGTGGACAATAATACCCCCACACACTCCTAAACTATTTAACTGCAGGTATACAAACTTTAATTAAAGTCTCTATCTCTGGTACTTTAATTGTTGGTGTTTAGCCATCCATGGATGTATTTATCACACAATAAAAGTGCTGTTTACTGCAGACTTAAAAAATGTTAGCAGTGGAAAATTGCTATGGTATAAGAACAATAAAGCATTAAGAATATGCAGGGATTAAAAATAATAAACTTTCAGGTGGTAACAGTAACTCTTTTACTAGTCACAAAAAAACCTTAATTAGGTCCCTATAGCTATGTGTGTGTGAGGGTGGGTAGATAAGTAATTATCTAACTCTGAATTGAGAAAATTAATTCTCTTGTCTATACTTACAAGCTTTGCAAACTGTGGCACAGCATAGCAATGGTTTGCTTGGTACTTGAATTAGTCAATTCCACAAGGCTCAGTACTCTTCTGTTATTCCTCTATACCCGTTCTGTCAGTGAGGTCATAAGCTCGCATGGATTTTCATACCATTTTGTAGGGATGAACAAGCCCCAGAATGGGCCATCACTCTATTTCATTCCAGGGCCCCTTCAAGTAGACTGCATGACTCCAGCTCCTAAGCTTATCGGTCCTCTGGGACAATACAGTCCCTCTCTTATCAGGAAGCAGGAATCTTAACAAAACCTGGAAAAGGGTGCCTGCTGCACCTGGAGCTATAAAAGTCCAGACATCTCGAACTCCAACAGTGTAAATTGAAGATCTGGTGAACAAAGGAGACAGTTTTACACCTCTGAGTGGGGGAAGAACCCTCCCTAACCACTGGCCATCTCTGGAATGAGTGGGTATGATATGTAATGTTTGATATCAATCTACACACGTGGACAAAATTGTTGGTACGCTTCAGTCAATGAAAGAAAAACTCACAATGGTCACAGAAATAACTTTAATCTGACAAAAGTAATAATAAATAAGAATTCTATGACTGTTAACCAATGAAAGTCAGTCATTGCTTTTCAACCATGCTTCAACAGAATTATAAAAAAAAATGAACTGATGGAACAGGCCTGGACAAAAATGATGGTACCCTTAACTTGATCACTGCAATCAAACGATTCCTGTAACTGTCACTGAGACTTCTGCACCTCTCTGCAGGTATTTTGGCCCACTCCTCATGAGCAAGCTGCTCTAGTTGTTTCCGGTTTGAAGGGTGCCTTTTCCAGACAGCATGTTTCAGCTCCTTCCAAAGATGCTCAATAGGATTGAGGTCAGGGCTCATAGAAAGCCACTTTAGAATAGTCCAATGTTTTCCTCTTAGCCATTCTTGGGTGTTTTTAGCTGTGTGTTTTGGGTCATTGTCCTGTTGCAAGACCCGTGACCTGCGACTGAGACCCAGCTTTCTGACACTGGCCAGCACATTTCTCTCTAGAATCCCTTGATAGTCTTGAGATTTCATTGTACCCTGCACAGATTCAAGACACCCTGTGCCAGATGCAGCAAAGCAGCCCCAGAACATAACAGAGCCTCCTCCATGTTTCACAGTAGGGACAGTGTTCTTTTCTTGATATGCTTCATTTTTCCATCTGTGAACATAGAGCTGATGTGCCTTGGCAAAAAGTTCCATTTTTGTCTCATCTGTCCATAGGACATTCTCCCAGAAGCTTTGTGGCTTGTCAACATGTAGTTTGGCATATTCCAGTCTGGCTTTTTTATGATTTGTTTTCAACAATGGTGTCCTCCTTGGTCGTCTCCCATGTAGTCCACTTTGGCTCAAACAACGACGGATGGTGCGATCTGACACTGATGTTCCTTGAGCATGAAGTTCACCTTGGATCTCTTTAGAAGTCTTTCTGGGCTCTTTTGTTACCATTGGGATTATCCGTCTCTTTGATTTGTCATGAATTTTCCTCGTGCGGCCACGTCCAGGGAGGTTGGCTACAGTCCCATGGATCTTAAATTTCTGAATAATATGTGCAACTGTAGTCACAGGAACATCTCGCTGCTTGGAAATGGTCTTATAGCCTTTACCTTTAACATGCTTGTCTATAATTTTCTTTCGAATCTCCTGAGACAACTCTTTCCTTCGCTTCCTCTGGTCCATGTTGAGTGTGGTACATACCATGTCACCAAACAACACAGTGACTACCTGGAGCCCTATATATAGGCCCACTGACTCATTACAAGATTGTACACACCTGTGATGCTAATTAGTGGACACACCTTGAATTAACATGTCCCTTAGGTCACATTTTCAGTATTTTCTAGGGGTACCATCATTTTTGTCCAGGCCTGTTCCATGAGTTTATTTTTTAAAACAATTCTGTTGAAGCATGGTTGAAAAGCAATGTCTGACTTTCATTGGTTAACATTCATAGCATTTTTTAAAAATTATTACTTTTGTCAAATTAAAGTTACTTATGTGACCACCGTTTTTTCTTTCATTGACCGAAGGGTACCAACAATTTTGTCCATGTGTGTAAAGCTGGCTTTATTCAAAGATTGATGGTGAACACGGAAAATTGGTAGCATGAACAGAGCTCATGCAAAATTACTTTATAAAAGGTATTAAAACCTCTAACCAGATGAGCCCATGTGACAGCGAAACACCAGGCTAATGTATGCACGAAAGGCGGAACCATGTGAGGTGTGGCTAGGCCCCGCAACCACATCCGATTGGACCAATCACCCGTGGGACGGACTGACTCAGAAGGGACAAAACCCTAAAAAAAAAAAACAGCGACAAAGGACGAGGACCACTACTACCACTTACAACCTCTTCCAAGCAGCTCGGGCTTCCGCCCTTGTGAGTGCTACGCCGCCTTTGCTGACGTCTTCCGCTCTTCGGGAACTCTCAACGAGACTTCGTGCCAGACCTGCAATGAAGAAACACAGAAGAAGTTCCAGAGCGCGCCATCGGTAAATAGGCAACCAACGCCTCACCAAAGGGCTTTCCCGAAAGACATCATTTCTACAACAGAGCGCCAGCCAATGATCAACGCCGTGATTCCCTACCACTGAAGGTGAATCACAGAGGAAGACCGCAGTGCAAGTAAATAAACAAAGCTTCATACCTTGCTGAAATTGGTGCTCGCTACATAACTAAACCATAAGATTAAACCCAAGGCTCTGCTGTTGTGACTTTCTCAGGTCTAGTAGACAATACTAGAAAACTCCAGTTAACTTTCACCCTTGAACTGTATGTGTGTTTGCGTGTATGTGTGTTTTAGTAGCGTAGTTTAATGTAGCGTAGACTAGTCTAATAAACTCTTGTTTCTTTATAAAGAACTGCTGTCTTAAAGTCTAAACATTTGTTATCTTCGGTGGCCACGTGATAAGCAGAACTGGTAAGATACACTGAATTGTACTAAATGGTGGACGATTAGTCAAGAAAGTGTATATTATAAATTTTAATTCAGTTTGATAAAATTAACCAGAATCCTTAAAGATTCGATTCACCTCTGAACCAGAGCTGAAAACCCTACATAAATGGTGGAGAATGCGTTGGCATTGAGTCTCCATTTAAAATCCTACAATTGTTATGCAGATGACACACAACTCATTCTCTCTTCTTCTCTCTCAGACACTTGGGAATGTCTGGCAGACATCTAATCTTGAATGGCAGCTCATCAACTGAAACTTAGTCTAAGTAAAACTAAACTGCTGCATCTAAGGTGGTTTATCCACCTGTCAGGATCTTATGATCTCCCTGGACAACAATCGGGTCACTCCTTAAGTCTCTGCTGCTGGGGTAACGCACTACACTGTATTTTTTTCTCACACATTGCTAACCTTATTCGCTCTTGTCAGTTTCTTCTTTACAACATCGGAAGAATTAGCAAATTTCTCTCCACACAGGCTATTCAGTGCTTGTTCAGTCCCTTGTTATTTCAAGACTAGACTACTGCAAACCACTCCTGGCAGGTTTGTCTCTGTGCAGAATTCAGAATTGTGGTTGGTCTTTCGGCTGCTCAAGGCAAGGGGTCACCACAACGGACAATCCCATCCGCACACACAAGCTTGGCATAGGATTTATGCCGGATGCCCTTTCTGGCGCAACCCTCCCATTTTACCCTGGCTTGCAACGGGCACTGCATCTGGTGGCCGGATTTGGGCACAGGCCAGGAATTGCCTGGGCATTTCGCAACACCTACAACTGAGCCACCAGTACACTGTTGCAAATAAAATTTATAGTAATTTATAATAACACTTTCAAAAAAGCACAGTACATGCAATGCCACTTTTTTAACAGGATTTATATATAATGAATGCCCAACAGCCAACTTTTATATTAAATACAACATGATGTAGGGACTGGCAGGCCACCTCAAATCTGTCACCTTCCAGTAAAACGGCACCCTGCTGCTACGGCCATCTCTCTCAATAGTGTAACACAGATGGACTCATGACCTGGTCAAAAGAGGAAACCCAGATGGCTTTCACCAACCCCTCCTAAGTGGCGCAAATCAGCAAGACTTTGGGAGAGGAAGAGACAGTTCACGACATCAGCAAATAAGGAAAGAAACGGTTACTCTTCTCCACCACAGATGGTGCATATCTGCAAGAAAACTTTCTTGTACAAGAGAAGCATTTCACATCTTCACTCAAAACGGTGTAGAACAGCACAGGTCCCTGGAACAGGGAAGTTTCACAACCCCCTAGCAGTTGCTGGCCCCCCGAGAATGCGTTTCCTCTGGGCCCCAGAACAGAGAACATACAAAGCTTTAGGGACACGTACTATGTTGATCAGTTAAAGTATGCCAGTAGGGCAAGTACTTAATTATATATGTGTGTGTGCATATAGAATGTGTTCCCATGTCTTTGTGTTGTGTTCAACATGATTACTATAAACTAATGGAGTGTAATCAATCTGTACAGCCCTTGCTATAGATAATGGTATGAATGTGTATGCAAGACATGGGATGTTTGATATCAAATGACCAAACAATGTGCATGAAATTTTAGTTATATGAACCAGACTCATGTTAATACACTGTACCTAAATTACTAAAATTCCACTGAGATGGCCTCCCACAAGATGGACCAAACCACAGGTCAATGTGTGCATGATAAATACATTCATCCCCATGCGGGGAGTGGCTATGCTCACAACCATCTCTGATTGGGACAAACAGCTGTGGGACAGACTTGCATCATGAGATTAAAAGGTCCGAGCAGCCTCGGCACGTTTTGAACGTCACGCCGGCTGAAGGAAGCAAGCGGACATCTCTCTTTCTCCCCTCTCAACCAACGCTTGAACTTTGACTTCTGACCTGCGTACTCAGCGATCGAAGACTCCGACCGAAGTCCTTGGCTTGAACGCCGCCTTTGTGCAATGAAGAGGCCGGCAGAAGAAGTCTCAGAGCGTCGTCATCGGTAACCAGGCAACCAACATGCCGCTGAGGGCTTTCCTGAAAACCCAGCGAACTGACCAATCAGCGATGCCATGATTCCCTTCGATGAAGGCGAACAAACGAGAACAACCATAATGTAACGCAAGTAATACAAACAAAGCTTCATACCTTGCTGAATGTGGTGCGCAATTCATAACTAAACCGGAAGATTAAACCCAAGGCTCTGCTCTTGCGACTTTCTCAGTTCTAGTACACCTAAAACAGAACTCCATTAACTTTTCACCCTCTAAACTGTTCATGTGTATTTGTACGTATGCCTATGTGTGTGTGAATGGTTAAATAGCATAGTTTCATGTATCGCAGATTAGTTCAATAAATTTGTGGTTCTTTATAAAGAACTGTTGTCTTGGTCATGTATTTTAAAGTTCAAACATTTGCCCATATCTTACGTTACTTAGATTACAAGATTAAACAATATTTCATTTGCTCATTTTTTTTTTCTCTATGATTAACCAAACTATTTAAAAAACAAATAGGTCTTTAGCCATCACTTAAAGATTGCCAGTTTCAGGTATTTACCAATTTATGAGCAAGTACAACCTATTCATAATTTCTTAGAATACGTTTACAACAAATCCAATATAAGATTATTAGGCTTACTGTTAGACACAATGTTTCCAAAATTGCAAGAGAAAATTACTTGATCTTTTGAAGGATAATTTTGCTTCTGTCAAGAAATAAATTCCTAAAATCTAGTAAAATTATCTGTCAATAAAACAAGAACAGGATATTAGACATTGATTAAACTCATTTCACTTCCCTCAGCCCAGCCTTATGAAGGAGTACAAAGCATGGATGGATTTTTGGTCTTCGAACTGCTGTCCTGTAGCTGTCGACATCATGTCCGTGTAAGAGTCAGATCTTGGACAGAAGTCAAGGTCAATTGCCCTCTTTTTCAGTGTGGATCGGGCTGTTATATATGGTCTAGGGGGCCTCTGCAAAGCCATAAGCTGCTAAATGTCTCCACACTGGATCAAGATGGAACTAAGGAGAGTCAAATCTAAGAAAAATCACATTTTCCTTGTGAGTAATTATTTGAAACCATGGGATATTCATCTGCAATTAAAGTATATTGCAATGTTATATTGTACATATGCACTCATACACACTAGATTCATCGTCACTGGTAAGGTAAGTTCCCTTTCAAAAGCTGCACTTGATGCTGCGTGGAAACGCTATGGGAACATCCCTTTGTTCTCTGGTTGTGAAGCCTGTGTGTATCAAATACGCCAAATATTTTTGCCTTATAACGCCGGTCAGGTGACGTCATCCCATTAGGTGCACCTGCAGGTTATAAATAGGAGTAAACCGGAAAACATCCTCAGGTCAATTTTGTCTGAAGGACGTCCAGACATGACAGCAATGCAGCATTGAAGCACAGCATCTCGTTCCCGCTTTATCGGGGAACAGTGTTACGGCAAAGTAGTAGAACATCCAAGATGTTCACCTTCCGAAACCTACACTCGATGCTGCGTGAAAACACCATGGGAACGAGAATACCAACTTTAGAATACCAACAGTTAGGAATTCATTTCAATCATTTCCCTGAAGATTAGATTTCCAGGAAGACACTTTCTCGCCTGAATGTGTCCCAGCCTTCCTTATTCTTTTCATATTTCGCATTTTATCTTATTCCTTTTTCCCCCCACCTGGTCTCATAGCCCTTAGCACAGTGGCCAGCTCTGAACATATAATAATCACAAGACCTAGTGAGTGTGTGCAGTGGCAGAGGTCAGTTCAAAGCGCACGGTTCTATTCTTAAGGTTATTACAACATGGAAGTGAGAGAATGTGTTTGCCTAAGGCATGGCGCCGTGACAATGCTCCCGAGGACAGGTTTGCAAAAGTGCTTTTTCTGGGATTTTTTTTTCTTTTTTTTTTTTCTTTTAAAATAGTAACAGGATTGCAAGATTTTACTTTTTATCTGCACCATGATGCAGCACTTGTTTGAAACTTTTAAAATGTAGACCTGGGAAATGTTTAAATACACAGATGCTATAAATGAACTGTGTGTCTCTTTTCATTTATATCTAGTGCTTAAAGAGAACACAGAAGAATACTTTGAAATAATGGGTTTAGTCAGGAAAGGAAAATAATCTCATTTTATTCATGGGAGGAAATGATACTTTTCACAATTCTGGAACTTTTCGACAGACCCAACTCAAGACGGACTAAAACCCAGAGGTGACAAAGTGATCAAATAGAGCCTGTTTGTCCAACTTTTGAATGTACGACGGGCGTGTTCAAGTTAAACCCGATATTTAGATGAACTCTTTGAGTATTGTTTAGTTATTGTTTTGAGTCCTCTGGCTCAAAGGTGTGCCACATATTTGACTGACATGGGTTATTTCTCTTTGAAAAGCTGATATACTGAGAGAAAATGTTAATGGAAAACCTGTAATAGAGGTGACAAGCTCACCAATCCAGGAACAAAAAAAAAAAAAAAGATAATAGAGTAAAAAAAAAAAAAAAAAACCACAGTGGGAGAAAATTAGGTTTTCATTGATTTAATAAAAATGGTCAGGGGAGGACTTGAGCTATTTACACACTCTGGTGTGCAGAATATTGTCAAATAAAAAGACAAAACATTTTTCGTCTTCTTCTTTTTCTAAATAATAATAATAATAATAAGATGAGCCGGCACGGTAGTGTAGTGGTTAGCACTGTCGCCTTTGCAAGTCCAGGGTCCGGGTTGCATTCCCGTCTCTGTGTGCATGGAGTTTGCATGTTCTCCCCGTGCTTGGTGGGTTTCCTCCGGCTACATTGGTTTCCTCCCACAGTCCAAAGACCTGCAGATTAGGCTAATTGGCGTTCCCAAATTGCCTGTAGTGTGTGAGAGTATGTGCGTGTGCTTTGCGACGGATTGGCACCCAGTTCAGGGTGTACCCCGCCTCGTGATCTAAGCCTCCTGAGATCCTGAGACTACAGGTCCCTGCTACCCTGAATATAGGATAAAGCGGTATAGACGGTGAGTGATAATGAGACGAAGAAGAATATGTTAAACTGTTGATGAATGAACGATGCTACAATCTGCTCACACCTTTCTAATGGAACCTTCTTCCATTCTTTGGGGCAGAAGATCAACCATGTTGGATGGACACGGTTATTTGCAGATCTACAAATGATCCACAAATGCTCTATTGGGTTCGGGTTCAGATTCGGACCGGATTCCTCCAGAACCTTACTACAATGTTGTTCTAAAACCAGTCCTGCATTTTCTTGGTGGTTTGGTTCAGGTTTTTCTCTTGTAGAGATGTAAGCCGTCACCCCATCTTAAGTTCCTGAGGGCTCCGGATAAGGTTTTCACTCAGGATAGCTTTTTTGTTTTGAGTGTATATTCACTTTTCCCTGTATGATGACGAGTCTCCCAGTCCCTGTCAACTGGCTTCTGGTAACATCCTAGTTGGATATTTGATATTTGACCACTCTTCTCGGTGGAATTGCTAGTGTTTTATATATATTTGTGTGTGTGTGTTTTTTCTCTGAGACACTATGTGACACTTGTTTGCGTGATTAAACAAACACCCACGTTTGGCTAGTGTCACTCTGATTGATTTATCCTTCTTCTCAGATCTTCACTCAGCTTCTTAGACTTTCCCTTTGTAACGTATGAACACTTTTTTAGGTTGCACAAAGACGTTTCCACTGGAAGAAATCATCAGAGTTGAGAAGCCCTTGGATTGGCAAATTAAGAGACATTTCAAGCCTTTCAGCACCGCTGAATTATAATCCATAATCCAAGAGGTTGTACATATTTTGGTTGATGTCCAAACCCGCAAATTAATTGGGCCTTGTGCTCGAAATTCTTTGCCTTATCCTATTAAAGATGCACCTACCATACCATCTTGTACCACCTTTGAAGACAAATAAAAAAACAAAATAAAAAAAAAAACAAAGAAAGAACATTGTTGCCATGATATTCATGTTTATCATGAGTGTATGCACTGTAAACTTCTAGACTCAACTGTAGGTACAGGATCTCTGCTTTTCACTTCTTTACAAGCCGCCTTTTCTATAGCAGACTTCATTTAATAAGAAGCATAAGATGGATCCATGGTTATAAGCCTCTCTTCCATTTTTGAACATCAGACAGTAAAAGTAAGTACAAACTATAGTTTGGAGCCACAAAATGAAGGACATTTTGATCCACACCATATGCTCGGTCCAAGAAATAAGTCTTCAAATGATACTTAGATTCATTTTCCAAGAATTAAGAAGCTCGTAACACAAATGTCACTTTCAGCTTGCTGCTTTGGTTAAAACTGTGGCTCTGTGATGGAAATCACTTGTCTTGGCACGTGCTAGTGTGAATGCAGGGTTATGCTCTCGTCATAATTCCTGTACTCCTCCATAACGCGGCAATGTTTCAGGGCTTGAGTCTGCCTCACTCAAGTCATTTCGAATAAAAGCAGATAGTAGAATCTGCCAGTCGCCAGGAGCAAATGGAAATTTGAAAACGAGTGATGTGCATTTGTGCCGCAATAAAAGCAAAAGAAAAAGTAACACTCTGCCTAAGCAGCAGCAATTCACATCTCGCTCATTTCAGAGACTCGGTCCTGATGGCATTAATAACCCGTAATTAAAACCGTTAAAACCATCCTGGGCTCTCAGAATCAGCAGGGTGTTTATAGAGGAAGCACGGTGGCAAAAGCTACCAGAAGGACAAAGAGCGCAGTGGATGAAAATAGAGGCTGTATTAAGATGATCCTGGTTTGGTGCCACTCCACAGGTGGATAATTAAGAAGCACAATGACTCATCATGCAGCACAGTGTGGGATTTGCTATAGTTGCTGTGCTGCTTTTTATGCAGAAATATTAGTTGGACGTTTGTTACTTACAGATGCACCCTGTTTGTTTGTTTGTTTGTTTGTTTGTTTTGTTAGTTTTTTTTTTCTATTGCATCTAAAACAAAACTGGTACACAAAGCATCAGAGGGATTTGCATCATTACACTGTAAAGTAAAAGTGTTAAACATGACATGGAGCTATCAGAATATTTCAATAAATATACTTGGTGTCTCGTCCACCTTTACAGTCCCACAGTCACTCTGATTGTTTTCACATTCTACAGCATGTGAATGACCCAAATAAACCCACGCTGTGGTTATATGGGGGTATTGTTAGAATTCCTCTTAAGAGCATCACGTGGTTTAATTTGTTAGTGTATTGTAAATGCAAAACCTACCGCAAAAAAACGGTTTCATCTCAAACTGGGGCTCTGTAGGAGCTTAAGAGAGCCAGCCAGGTGTCAAGGCTTAGGACAGCATGGATGCAAAATCACTTGGGATCTTTCTCTCTAGGGCCTTTGGCGAATTTTGAGTTGGCAATCTATGTCTGTCTCTATCCGCTGGGTGGGAGGAGACAAATCTACACTTACAGACAATAACCTGATCTCAGGATTAAAACAGGGGCCCAGGAACCGTGAGCTCCCTACTGTCCCACCATGCTGCCTGATTAGAAACTATTTGTTATTATTAAGACCTTTTGTGTTTTTTTGAGTAGAAGAATTCCACCATGACATTTAATCACCAATTGTTTAAGCGATCTCTGATCATGGTCATTCAAGATGTTTGTCTGACCGCGTTTCTTCTACAAATAAACTAATCCTTCCAGGTTTGAATAAGATGTTGGACATTTCTGAAGCCAATTCCAGAAATGTCATCGGCTTGATGCAGGCCCTTCTGGAACAGAGGAAGAGGATTTATTTATTTATTTATTTTTTGTTCATGTCCAAGGGATACATGTTCTAACATTGCTGTTTAAAAAAATGAGAAGCGACTCACTTGGATCAGGTACTGTTGAAAGAATTGTTGCCCTTATGAAATATGAGTATTCATATTTAAAGGCGTAATAAAAAATTAAGTCATTTGCTCATTAAAGTTTAATCGGTTGACTTTATTTCGTGGCCACACAGTGTATTTATAGTATGGACTTAACACATGACTGTAGTAAATATGTGCACAAATTATAGTTTTAAGTAACTGGAGTTTAAAAAATATTTTTAAAAATATTAATATATTTTTTAAAATATTATCTCTGCTTAAAGTTCTCTTTTCAGAAATGTTTACACTTGCATGAAATAAATAAATAAATAAATAAATAAATAAATAAATAAACCTATTTTTCTTTATACTTTCTAGTATTCAGCAGCTTGCTCAATCTTTTGTCAAGAACCTGTAAAAATAGAGAGGCTAAAAGAAAATCAACAGATTTATGTTTTTTTTTTTTTTTTTTTTCAACCACAGTATTTAGCTCTGTGTGAATTCTATGGTACACAAGAAGCAAAATACCTGTGCATGACTGAAAGCCAAGCTAACAGATGGAGGCCATAGATCATGAGAGATGTATCACGGAAAGAATATTTTTAGACTCAGGCTAAAGCGTGCACCCCAGGGAAGTATTGCTTTCAAATGACATGACAGATTTTATTTCACTGCCAAAAAAGTTATTTTGACGAAATCTCAGGCAGCTGTAAGTGCAGTCTCTATAGGAAGCTCACATTAGCCTGAGAAGAGGGAAAAGGACCCACTCAAAGGATGACAACATTATCAGATCATTTAAAAACATGGATGACTCTCGTCTCTGCGGTTGAGAGGGATACAATCTACTGTGGCCTCTTTCAGAATGGTCAATCTACTGACTCACCTGCTAGAATCATGACATAAATTTATAGTGTTTTTCACATATAGTTCTTAAAATGAACTGCTCTCAGTGGTGATAAAGTGGACCAAAAAGAGAAACTGCAACACGCGAGCTCAGTACTTTGAGTAGAAACAGGACTCCAATGTTTTCTCTCAGGCTATTTTATTAGTTGATGAGCTTTCAGGAGCTTTGTGGGATACACCACTCTGGTTACGTTGTTATAATCTGGGAATAGTCAGAATGAGAGTTTAATTTGGTGGGCTTAGCGGCTAGCACTATCGCCTCGCACCTCCAGGGTCCGGGTTCAATTCCTGCCTCTGGATCTGTGTGTGTGTGTGTGTGTGGTTTGCATGTTTTCCCCATGCTTGGTGGGTTTCCTTCCTCAATCCAAAGACATGCAAATTCAGTCTAATTGGCACTCCCAAATTACCCATAGTGTGGAAATGCAAGTGTGAATGTTGACCAGAGGTCATGGTGGTGAAAATGGGAATAAATACACTAGTCACAATTGGCCTACAATGGTCTAGTTAGACTACAGAAGTTGCTAGATGGGTCAACAGATCAGATCAAATTTAGCATCTACTGTACACAGTTGGTTAGATTTTATTCGATTGAATCTGTGAATGTAATTCTTGTAAAAGGGTCTTGTAAGAAAATATAAAACCTGTTACAATTAATGATACAATTTGTTATGATTTAATAAACTGAATATTTAATAACTGCAAAAAAAAAAAAAGGATTAAAAGAATTAAAACATGGACATGGGTAAAATATTTTGGAAGAACCCTTATTTCTTGGGTAATTCCCCAAAATACACACCAAATGATAATGACATCTGTTCTATACATCCATCCATCCACTCAGGAACCTCTGTAGTCCAACCAGGAACCGTGAAGACTAATGGTGACCATTGTATTTATTCCTATTTGTACGACCGTGGTAGGACCTTTGGTCAACATTCACACAATCACACACATTCACACACTACAGATAATTGGTAAATGGAAATGCCAATTACCCTAATCTGAATCTTTGAAGTCTTTGGACCATGGGAGAAAACTGGAGTAGTCGGAGGAAACAAACCAAGCACAGGGACAAATACACAAACGCATGAACATATGCCTTAAAACCTGCTGCCTAATAATGTATAAGCCCCTCTTTTGGTGCTAGAACAACTTTGAAACATCATGGTATACTGTAGATTCCACAAAACCTCTGAAGGTATGCTGTGGCGTCTGGCAACAAGGTGTTAGAAGTAGATCCTTAAAGTGCTGTAAGTTGCAAAGTGGGGCCTTTCTGCAGCACCTGGAACACCCCAGAAGCCCCGCCCAATTTAGGATCCATATAAACAGTTGATATCCCGTATGCAATCAGAATGAATTCATTTGATTTGGGGAAAATCTTTGCATCTAAGACAGTCTTTAGAATTCAGCGCCCTGCTGAATCACAGATAATGTCATTCCAAATGGCATTTTTCTATCCGGCTGTCATCTTGCTGTGCGTGAAAAGTACTACAGAGAGAACAAAAACAGAATTGTAGTGAAACGCCAGAAGCATCAGGGGAAAAAAGAAAGCAATGGCAGAGAGAAATGTGTTACACAAACAACAAAACCAATGTGTGCTTTATCTTGCAATCTTGCTATAAGCCTTGTGATTCTCATGTAAATAGTATATATCACCATATATATATATATATATATATATATATATATATATATATATATATATATATATATATATATACACACACACACACACACACTACAGATGCTAAAAGGTTATGGACAGAAACAATTGCAGTTTCATGGAAGAGCACCTGCAATGTTTTTTTATTTTTTTATTCATTTTTTTATCAAGAATAGCAGCTATGAAAGCAATATGGAAGCGGGCTCATATTCCAAAACACTCGTAAACCAAATTGAATTGTCCCATAAGAAATAATGAAAACACAAGTTATTCGTTCCACAGCCCAAAAAAAAAAACAAATACACAAAAATAATTAATACAATATATAAAGTAGAAATAGCACAAATTAACCTGCAGTTTACGTTTAAAAAAAGTAAAAATAAATCCAGACAGATAAGTGTTTCCGTTTGTGCGTGCAGGCGCAGTGTATTTGCGTGTGTGTGTGTGTGTGTGTGTGTGTGTGTGTGCGTGTGTCAAATTAGCCCCTTGCGTCGGCTCGTCTTATACAGTAAAACTCCTTCTCCCTCCCCCCACCTCGCTTTTAAAGTTTCACAACAAACACACACACAACGGAAACAATTGTTTTAACGGGAATAAAAAATCTCTCTAATGACACTCAGAATCACTGCTGTAAAGTGAAAAACAATAACAAATGAACCAGCACCTTACCTTTGAAAAGAATCGCGACAGAGCTGAGTTTTCTGTGTAAAACAGAGAGTGTATGTCTGTGTGTGAAGCCGGGGAGCGGGGTGTAAAGGCGAGAGACACACACACACATAGGAGAAACGCTGAAACAGAGAGAGAGATGTTGATCATACGAGCACGAACACCCAGCAGGTGAGACGATTACCCACAATTCAGCAGTGCAAGAGAGAGAAAAATCATTGGCTCAGTTGTAATCATGTGCCACTCGGTGTCAACACAAGAGCGCATGCACGATACATGAGACCCCGCACTCGTAAACCAAGTCTTTCTCGTTTTTCAAGTCAAACTTTATTAAAGATCTTTGCTCGTCTTGCGGAACACTCATAAACCGCTCCCAATCCGAGGTTCCACTGTAAAGAGTTTGTAGTTATTTGTTGTCTTCACATATGCACAACAAATTACCAATATAAGACCACTTGTAATGCTAAAAGTAGACTGTGAAGCTTCAGCGTGAAGCGAAGGCTTGATACACTTAATTACCTATTACCGTTATCACACAGCAAGCTATTTTATTACTGTTAAGCTCTTGTACACTGGTTGTGCAGAGGTTATCTTGGGTTGTATGGTCAAGTGTCTTGTTTTGTCAGTGGATCAATCTAACCTAGGCTGATCTGAGCCAGAGTTACCTTGAGCCTGTAGGGAATTTGTGAAGAGTGGAAGGTTCCCCCTTCATCGGCTTACCTGAAGATGATCTGAGCTCTCGGGTAAGAGGTCTGTGGGAGGATAGTGACCTTTCTGATTTCTAGCCAAGGTAGGTAGCCAACACCTGCTCTGAATGAACCCATTGGCCAAATTACGGCTGTTGGCAGGCAAGTTGAGCAGCTGGCCATGACCGAATGAGATTGAGTTTTATCGAAGATGGAGCCTAATGTGTCAGGAACTGAATCAAACGGGCTTGTTTGACTACCGAGGATTTACCAAGCTGTTTTTAATCTAAATAATAAAAAAAATTTGAAAAACAGAAGTCTTTGGCATTGATAGTTGATAGTTAAAAATCATGTTCAGTAATTAGTGAGATAGAACTCTACTGCCTAGTCACGGGGCCATCAACTGAAGCAAAGTGGTCCTGATGTGGGTCCAGCTGTAAGGTGAGTCAAACAACTGGTTATTGCAATTTTTTGTTTTAGATAAAAAAAGGAATCCCAGATCACCGATGTTGCAGCAGAACTGCTATGCTCGTGACAAAAAAAAAGAAAAGAAAAGAAATATGTGGCGTAGCACAGGGAATGCAATTTTTCTTCTTCTTCTTCTTCTTCTTCTTCTTCTTCTTCTTCTTCCAGTATGTTTTAAGTTACTGTAGCACAACCTGTCAGCACAAACCAGTCTGGCTATTCTCTGACTGCTATAATTACCAAGAAAAACCACAAAACCGATGCTCACTGGATGTTTTTTGGGTTCTCTTTGATTCTATGTAAACTCTGGAGACTGTGTGTGTGTGTATGTGTGTGTGTGTGTGTGTGTGTGTGTGTGTAAAACTCCTAAGAGATTAGCAGTTTCTGAGCTACTCAAACCTGTCAAAGCCTGTCTGGCAGTAACAACTATGTCATGGGCAATGTCACTAAGATGACATTTTTCCTATTCTGAAGTTTCTATAAAGATGAACAGAAGCGCTTGACATGTATGCGCATGGTTTTATTTGCAGCGTGCTATTGCTACATGATTGACCGATCGGATAATGGCATGAATGACCAGGTGTGCAAGAATTGCTAATAAAGTGCCATTGTTTTGGCAAAGATTGATTCCTGACACTCAAAAGCCTGCTACTTGCTGGAAATCTATTAAGATATCATGTGCAAGCCGTGTGCCTGTTGTTTACCAGACTTCCTTCTTGAAAATCAAACCGCAAATGATGATTTTTTCATATTTCACATCCAAAGAGCCAGGCTTTCTTGTATTTTTAATATAGTCTTGAGAAATAGTTCTCGGGGCTTCCCGGAGGACTTTTTCATCACTCATTTCAAGTCCAGTCTGTGTACCTGGGCAGTCTTAGAGGATTTTTTTATTGTTTGTTAAGCCACACAGTGACGTAAAAGAAAGAAAGAAAAAAATATAACTCAAGGCATGAATGGGTGAGGAAACAGGAATGCTGAATGCTGAGTGGTTGGAATAGACGAGAGGGAAAACGAGGTTGCTGCTGAGGTTGTTACAATTCAAAATTGAAATAGCATCTTTAGGCACTTTGCAGCCTGTTGCATTAAAAACATCTGTTCACAGTTTTTTTTTTTTTTTCTTTCTTTGTTTAACATACATCGTTTAATTACATTTTTCTTTTAAAGAAATTGGGGAGACTCCTGGGAAGACTCCGGCACAGCCCTGAACAGGACATGATGTTTCATATATGTGGCCCACATTGCAGACTTTAAGAAACACATGCGAAAGTCATTTGTTACAAATTCACACCATACAGGCTTAAGAGGCGAAATTTGTGTTTCCTTTGCCACGAGCTGTTTGCTTTCCCCAGTTGAGCATGCTAAAGGGCTCTTGATAAGGGCCATTGCTTTGATATCTTGCTTTCCTTGTACACCACAGCTTCTCGTTTATCTGAAACATTCTCAGAGGGATTAGCTTACAACGCTCAGGCTTCTTTTAGCTGTTCCACAGATCCCGAATAATGAATAGTGAGTAGTCCTATTTGTCTTGACCCTGTGTGCTCCTTCACTTGTTTAAAAACCCAGCGAGCACATGCAGGGAGCACTGATGAGTTCTCTTTAATGAACACTGAACAACAACAACAACAACAACAACAACAAAAGGATTATTTGAATTCTGGCGCAGTGCTTCTTTGTAATTCAAATGTCATCTGTACAGATGGATGGAATTGGAAATTCATTGCAGAGTTCATTTTCTGTGAAATTAAATATTTTGTCATAGCTTTTGTTTAAATATCTAGCTAACAATTTATGCCATGTGTAGTTGTATGAAATAGGAAGATATAATATGAATATTCATTCCTAAATTGCGGCGGCACGATGGTGTAGCGGTTAGCACTGTCGCCTTGCACCTCCAGGGTCCGGGTTCGATTCCTGGCCAGGCTCGGTTCCCGTCTCTGTGTGCATGGAGTTTGCATGTTCTCCCTGTGCTTGGTCGGTTTCCTCCCACAGTCCAAAGACATGTTGGTTAAGTTAATTGGCGTTCCCAAATTGGCTGTAGTGTGTGTGGCCTGCGATAAATTGGCACCTTGTTCAGGGTGTACCCTGCCTCGTGCCCTGGGATAGGCTCCAGGCGCTCTGTGACCCTGAATACAGGATAAAGCGGTATAGGTGATGTATAATATGAGTTACTGTAACATGCATTTCTACAGCATTTAAGGTGGGTTGAAAAGTTTCAGCATTTGTTCAGATTGATTCTTCCAAAAGATGCACTTTCTTGTCTGTTTCTTCTCCTTGGATAAAATGTCCTGCTGTAAATTGTCCACAACTACACTGTCATCTTCATCATGCCTGGAGACATTTGTATCTCAGCCTTGTCTAGCTCTCTCTACCTGACACCGTCCTGAGTAACAGTCATGGGATTTAATAATGTCTCTTTTAGCTTTTCTTTCAGCTTTATTGGTATGAGGAGTAAAACTGTGGTAGCCAGCCTATAAAGTGCATAGAAAAACAGATGGTGTTTAAAAAATAATAAAAAAGAATAATAATAATGAATAAATCCTCAAATGTGTTCAGGTGAGAATAATTCATTGTGGATCTGGAGATGTGATTTAGAAGACGAGCCACTGGGGTGCCAAATGGGAAGCAGAAAAATGGACAAAAAACACACTGCATGTCTCTTTATATATTTCCCTGAATGTATTTCTCTAACACTGCAGTCCTGTGGAAGCTGTATATATAATGACATAATATTAATATCTAAGTTAGCAAAACTCTATCTGGTTCCCAGCATTTGAAAATCAGTATTGGAAGTAATACAGTATATGCAGGGGCGGATCTACCGGGGTGGCACGGGGTGGCAATTGCGACCCTAAGAAAAAGCTATCAGGTTCAAGTCAATCACACATCAGCCTTTATTTCATTTTTATAGGACAATGTAAAAATGTGCACGCTTTAGAAACTTATTCATGGGGTGACAAGGGGGTGGCATTAAAATTATGAGGGGTGGCAACACTGAAGCAAGCATCCTTGCATGGTTTTTGTGGATTCAAGGAACGCTATTCTTATTCGGTGTATACACTGGGGTGCACATTTTTACATTGTCCTATAAAAATGAAATAAAGGCTGATGTGTGATTGACTTGAACCTGATATCTGGATTGGAACATCAGATAAATAAAAAAAAAAACTCTTTTATTTTTAGAACACTAAGACACTAGTGCTGGGGTGGCCAATGGGGTGGCAAGGCTTTTTCATTTTTATAAAAAATGTGTCTGAAATATTAGCTGGTGATCAGATGAGAAGAAGTGCAGCTCAGGTGCGGATCAACCGGGGTGCCACCCCGTGCCACCCTGGTTGATCCGCACCTGAGCTGCATTTCTTCTCATCTGATCACCAGCTAATATTTCAGACACATTTTTTATGCTCCAACATAAATATACTGTATATTTTAGCAAGAAAGTGCTTCTTCTGGTATGAACATTGCACAAATAATGAAATTAATATATTAAATAGTTTTAATAATTCCGATTTTATCACTCATCATATACTATGTACAGTATGTCACTCATTCCTCAACCCCAGAGTCCCTCACATCTTTGAACAAATACTATTTAAATATTCAAAGGATGAAATTTCAGAATGCTGAAATAATGTTTCCACAACATTATATCAGATAAGAATAAAGATTAGATAAAAAAAAAGAGCAGTGAGAGAAAAAAGAGAACAGTACACAGACATGTTCTGAGGATGTGACAGGAAATGTCGATGCAATTAACAGTAACGTCTAGGGTTACTTGACTGTAACCCTGTTCCCTGATAAAGCGGGAACGAGATGCTGCGTGAAAATGCTATGGGAACATCTCTTTGTTGCCCGGTTGTGAAGCCTGTGCATGTCAAACCCGCCGAATGCCTTCGGCTTATAACCTGTACCAGGCATGACGTCACCAAATAAGGTGCACGTGCAGGTTATAAATAGGAGTGAACCGGAAACATCCTCAGATCAATTTTGTCTGAAGGACGTCCAGGCACGCCAGCAGTGCGGCATCGGAACGCAGCATCTCGTTCCCCCTTTATCAGGGAACAGGGTTACAGTCAAGTAACCCGAGACGTTCCCTTTCAAAAGCTACACTCAATGCTGCGTGAAAACGCTATGGGAACGAGAATACCAACGCCGCCGCACTGCAAGTGTCTGGACCCCCAGGTTGTGTGCACAAGCCGAGGAGGTCTCAGACCTAGCTCTGGGATGCTGACTCAAGGACCCGTGAACCCGGAGTAGCATTGACATCCAGACTATAAAATCTAACGAACGTGTGCGGAGAGGACCAGCCCGCCACATCACACACCTGCTGCAGGGGAACGCCTCCAAGGCAACCAAGGCAATCGATGAGGCAATCCCCCTGGTTGAGTGAGCCCTGATTCCCAGAGGCTAAATATGACCACGCGCCTCATAGGCTAGGGCAATGGCATCTCTCACCCAGTGTGACAGGGTCTGTCTAGTTGCAGCCGCCCCCCGGTTGCAACCCTCATGGCAAATAAAGAGCTGCTCTGACTTACGCCACTGGCTAGTGCGGTGGACGTAGATCCTAAGAGCACGTACTGGACACAGTAAGTGAAGTCTTTCCTGCTCCGGAGCTGTGAAAGGCGGAGTACAGAAGGCTTCGAGAACAACTGGGTGCATGGTCGAGAATGGAACCTTGGGAAGATAGTTTGGGTGAGGATGCAGGATAGCTTTGACTAGCCCAGGGGCAAAGTCTAGGCAGGATGGGGAGACTGACAGAGCCTGCAGATCCCCAATCCTCTTCAGAGAAGTAATAGCCATAAGAAAAACCATCTTTAGAGACAGAAGCCTGACAGGCGCTGACTCTAGTGGTTCGAAAGGGGTGTCGGCCAGGCCTTCGAGTACGATAGTTAAGTCCCATGAAGGGACCATCGCTCTAGTGGGCGGCCTCAACCGTTTAGCTCCACGAATAAAACGGGCAACTATATGGTGCTTGCCCACAGAAACCCCGTCATTCAGAGCGTGACAAGCCGAAATAGCGGCTACGTACGTTCTGAGTGTACTAGGGCATAAGCCCGAGGACAACTTTTCTTGCAGAAACTCTAGCACTGAAACAATCTGGCAGTGAACTGGGTCTATGTGTCTTGCCATGCACCAATTTTTAAATACACTCCATTTGAGGGCATAAGTTCTTCTAGTGGAGGGAGCCCTGGCACTTAAAATGGTTTCAATTACGCTGGCTGAAAGCCCAGCATGTCTCAGTTGGTCCCGTTCAGGGGCCAAACGTGAAGGTTCCAGAGCTCGGACCGGGGATGAAGTATTGTCCCCTGTGCCTGAGACAGAAGATCCCTCCTCACTGGAATCACCCAGGGTGAGCTGTCGAGGAGAGATATTAGATCCGAGAACCACACTCTGGTCGGCCAATGGGGCGCTATCAATAAGAGGCGCAACCCTTGTTGACGGACCCTCTCCAGGACACTCGCCAAGGCGTAACCTGGGCCACTTGTGGACCATTGCATCCAGACCCAAGGGAGCTGGAGGAGTCAGAGAGTAGTAAAGGGGGCATTGTGCTGCTTCTTGTGAGGCAAAGAGGTCCACCTCTGCTACGTAAAATCTTTCCCAGATTTGACTGACTACTTTGGGGTGGAGCTTCCATTCCCCCTGTTCTACAGCTTGTCTGGATAGCAGGTCTGCTCCTACATTCATGCGCCCTGGAATGTAAATCGCCCTGAGGGAGAGGAACTTGTCCTGTGCCCAAAGCAGAACCTGGTGCGCTAGCTTGTTCAAGCGGCACGAGTGCAGTCCACCCTGGTGATTTATGTACGAGACTACCGCAGTGCTGTCCACCCGCACTAGGACATGGTAGCCCCTCAACTGCTGGAGGAAGTGTTTCAGAGCCAGAAACAGAGCCATCATTTCGAGGCAATTGATGTGCCACATGAGAAGATGACCTCTCCAGTTCCCTTGTGCTGGACGGCCATCCAAGACCGCACCCCAGCCCGTGAGGGAAGCGTCTGTCTTTAGCATCTTGCGACGACAAGACGGACCTAGAGTGGGACCCAAAGTCAGAAACCGGGGTCTGAACCACACAGAAAGGGCACGAAGCCCCCGGCGCGTAACCCTTATTAGCCTCTGGGGGTTGGCCCCTGAATGAAAACCCCCGGGCTCTCAGCAACAGCTGAAACGCTCTCATGTGCAGAAGGCCCAAAGGTATCACTGTGGACACAGCCGCCATGACATCCCATGTGACACCCAAATATGTTGTCCTCTGAACAGGAAGGAGAACGCTTTTTGTGGCGTTGAGTCTCAATCCTAAAGAATGAAGATGGGCTAGGACGACATCCCGATGTCGAAGCGCTAGCTCCTGAGACTGAGCCAGAATCAGCCAGTTGTCTATATAATTCAAAATACGGATGCCCTGGAGTCGTAAAGGAGCCAGAGCTGCATCCATGCATTTTGTATATGTGCGGGGTGACAGAGCTAGGCCAAATGGAAGGACCCGATACTGGTAAGCTTCGCCCCCAAAGGCGAACCTCAGGAACTTCCTGTGCTGTGGCAATATTTCTATTTCTTCAACATTTTGAATCTGGATTTCCTGAGATAGCGGTTCAAGCCGCGAAGATCCAAGATTGGACGCAACCCCCCCCCCTCTCTTGGGCACCAAAAAGTACCGACTGTTGTAGCCCGACTCTCTGTCTGGAAGGGGAACATGTTCTATGGCCCCTTTGCCTAGCAGAGTCCTTAACTCCTGGGCCAGCAGAAATGGAGACCACGCCGTTGAAACGCGGAGGACAATGTGCAAACTGAATCCTGTAGCCTCTGCCTACAGTCTTTTGTACCCAGGGAGATATGCCTGGCAGTAGTTTCCACGCTGCCAGCTTCTCCGAAAGGGGCACGAGCTTTGACACTTCTGCTGGATGGGGGGGTGTTAGGTGTCGGGTATCCTGAAGCATGGCAGGAGATACCCGAACACCCAACTCTTCTTTGGAGACTGGCACCAGTGGTGGCGGGGATTGAACACCGGCCTCCAGGGAGTGCCAGAGAGGGGGCCCTGTTTTGTGATGAAAATAGAGGCCCCCCTCCCTGGGGGGCGAACACCCCCACTGCCCCAGGCGCACGAATCTCAGGGCTTCTTCTTGGAAGAGAGGAAGCTCCTCAGATCCAGCCTTTTTGAGGCAGATTTCTGAGAAGGGCGGCGAGCCTCACCCCAGTCCTTACGAGGGGGTGTGCGGCTGGTCACGCTCTCCTTCTGGACCTCACGCCTGATAGGGGCCAGACCTGGCCGGGGCCGGGTGGCCGACGGTCCCGGTTCTTGAGCACGGCGGGGAAGGAACCTCCCAAAAGCCTGTTCATATAGCTTCGCCTCCCGAAACCTAGTGGCGACGGAATTAACGGCGTCACCAAAGAGGCCGGAAGGCGAGACGGGGGCATCAAGGAGAACAGCATGATCCTTATCCTTGATGCCTGAGAGGTTCAGCCACAGATGCCTCTCCGTGGATACCATGGCAGCCATGGAACGGCCCACAGCACGGGCCGTCTGCTTGGTTGCACGGAGAGACAGGTCTGTGGCTCGGCGCAGCTCTGCAAACGCCTTGTCATCAATGACCCCGCCAGTGCTCATGTCCTTCAGCAGGTCAGCCTGGTAAGCCTGCAAAACCGCCATGGTGTGCAGTGGAGCGCCAGCCTGTCCTGCTGCCTGAAAAGCTTTACCCACCAAAGCAGATGTCAGTCTGCACGGTTTGGAGGGGAGAGTAGACTTTTTCAGGGAGGATGATGTCCCAGGAGAGAGATAGCCCGCAAGCATCTCTTCTATCTGAGGCATCATCATATAACCGCGTGCTTTCGCATCAACGATATTCGAATAAATCGAAGTCGATGGTACAAAAACACGCTATGAATATGGTCTGCTCCATGAAAGGGTTAACTCATCATGGAGGTCACCAAAGAAGGGGAGAGAGAGGCATTGAGCCTCCTCCCCCCGGCCACCTGACAGAAACCTGTCGTCTAGTCCTGAACGCTTAGGGGAATCTCGCTTCTGCGGCCTGTCGATATGCAATCGCTCGACCGCACGCGTCACAACCTCTAATAATTCCTCATAAGCTCTGTGAGCACTGGACGAGCGTTGTGAGGAGGCTACCTCCATGGAAGCGAGAGAGGAAGATTCTTCCGCTCCATCACAAGAAGCGCCGGAGCGCACTTGCGAAGCGGAAGCTAAAACTTCCTGATCCGGAGAGAGCGAGAGAGAAATCGGAAATTCCGTCTCATGCGCGTCTGCCAGATCAGCGAGCCGCGCGCGAATCACCTTAATAGGGAGAAGATCACAATACTCACGTTCTCCCTGAAGCCCGAGGCGAGCGTGTTCCTCCCCCAAGCAATCAAGACAAAATTCGTGAAGATCGCCTTCCGAAAGAGATCTATCGCACAGAGACACGCATCTCTTAAGCAACTCTGCCATATCGGTGAGTTAAAGCTGTTATTTTTATTTTGCTTTTGCTACGGCTTGTACATGCACACGCAAACACAAAGCGGTCCTGAAGACAAAAAGATCTGAGGATGTTTCCGGTTCACTCCTATTTATAACCTGCACGTGCACCTTATTCGGTGACGTCATGCCTGGCACAGGTTATAAGCCGAAGGTATTCGGGGGGTTTGACATGCACAGGCTTCACAACCGGGCAACAAAGAGATGTTCCCATAGCGTTTTCACGCAGCATTGAGTGTAGCTTTTGAAAGGGAACTGATATTCTGTGAATGCATATCAACATCTCCAACGCTAATTGTTTATTTGTAGTGGAGCTGATTCTGGCCATTGATGGGTGATGGTGAAAATTTTCTTCAGCTCAGTTCTTAAGAATGAAAAAAACAGCCAACAAATGCAAGCAATTGACCTGAAACTATTATATCAAAACTCTTAGGGCCAATTTTTAGGCATATTTCTATAAACTGAATGATTAGGATGTCACTGTGTTCAAGACATATACCCTATGAACTCTTATTTTGTCTGACTGGCAAAGAGTCATGTATTTTGCAACTTCTGCATTCATGTTTTAAGACATTTTTTAAACATTAAAAAATTTTTTATGTTTTTTTTTTATATTAAAGCGTGACCACATTATAATGAGTGCACCATAAAAAGTTCCACCATACTATAGTTTCTCTATATTGTACCTGATTCTTTAAATGTTTTACAAATGGAAAAACATACATATGCATTCAGTAGAGCTTAACTTCTTAATGTTTTCTATAATAGGCGATGCAGTGGCATAGTGGTTAGCACTGTGGCCTTGCACATCCAGTGTCAGGATTGGATTCCTACATCAGGTCCGTGTGCATGGAGTTAGACTCCTGGATAGGCTCCAGGCCTCCCACGACCCTGAACAGGGTATGCAGTATAGAGAATGAGCAAGTGAATGTGTTTCCTATAATACTATTGCAGAGCTTCCACGCATTAATTTCTTAATTTCTGATATTACTACTCCTACTCCTCCTCCTCCTTCTGCTACTACTACTCCTCCTACTACTACTACTACTACTACTACTACTACTACTACCACTCCTACTACTACTACTACTCCTACTCCTACTCCTACTACTACCACTCCTACTACTACTACTACTCCTACTACACCTCCTCCTCCTCCTCCTCCTCCTACTACTACTACTACTACCACTCCTACTACTACTACTCCTACTCCTACTACTACTCCTACTACTTCTACTACTACCACCACTACTACTACTACTACTACTACTCCTACTCCTACTACTACTCCTACTCCTACTACCACTACTACTACTACTACTACTCCTACTACTACTCCTACTACTACTACTACTACCACTCCTCCTACTACTACTCCTACTACTACTACTCCTACTCCTACTACCACACTTACTACTACTACTACTCCTACTACTACTACTCCTACTACCACTCCTACTACCACTCCTACTACTACTCCTACTCCTACTCCTACTACTCCTACTACTACTCCTACTACTACTACTCCTACTCCTACTACTACCACTCCTACTACTACTACTCCTACTCCTACTACTACCACTCCTACTACTACTACTCCTTCTACTACTACCACCACTACTACTACTCCTACTCCTACTACCACTCCTACTACTACCACTCCTACTACTACTACTCCTACTACTACTACCACTCTTACTACTACTCCTACTCCTACTACTACTCCTCCTCCTACTCCTACTACTACTACCCCTACTACTACCACTCCTACTACTACTACTCCTACTACTACTACTCCTCCTACTACCACTACTACTACTACTACTACTACTCCTGCTACTACTACTCCTACTACTACTCCCACTCCTACTACTACTACTACTCCTACTACTACTACTCCTACTACTACTCCTACTACTACTACCACTCCTACTACTACTCCTACTCCTACTACTACTACTCCCACTCCTACTCCTCCTCGTCCTCCTCCTCCTCCTCCTACTACTACTACTACTACTACTAATAATAATAATAATAATATTAATAATGGAACTATAACCCTATTGACAACCTTTTACAATATAAATATTTTGTTTTAAGAAATGTATTAAAGAAATAAAATAACTATTGCACATCTGTGCTACCTAATAAAGCTTTTCCAAAAGTTTGACAAATTCCCATGAATTGTTTAAAAGGAGTTGCAAATAGAAGAAAAGTGGGAAGAGAACATATGACATTGACGCCGCCATACCTTGAAACGAAAGATAGCGATCCATATGTTTCGCCCTATATATAAACGTATCATTACAAATAATATGTTTAGAATTATCACTTTTATCCCATAATGAAATATTTGTATCTTGATGAACTCCACACACACCTACAGTGCACAAGGGCTCATTGATGCGGATAGAAAATGATGCAAATCATATCTGATGGCCTTCACAGTCACCGGATATTGAGGGAAGAATTAGACAGCACTCTCCACACCATAACCTTTTAGTGCCTGTTTGTAAGACGTATATAGTAATTTCAACTTTTAAAAACTTTTTTTCCTTCTTTTTTTATTTTTATTTTTTAACTATACCTGATTTTGTCTAGTGGCTTTAGCAGAGCTCATTCTAAATAATTGGAGAGCGGTGCTTTATGCTTTAAGTTTACTTTGGGGTTTGAGAAAGATGAGAGTTTTGTTTTGCTTCTGTAGAGGATTTGGGGATTCATTTGAACTCTTTTTCTCACTGAAAACATGCCATGCTCTATTCTTCAGAGTTAGAAGCGTAATGAACTGTCATCTCGAGTCCTCTGGGTTTTTTTTATTTTTTTATTTTATTTTATTTTGCTGGCTATAAGTTTAACACTAAGGAGTGTGAGCTATTTCCTATTAACGTTTCAAGAAACAATCCACCACACTGCACATTATTATTTTAATTGGTCCACCATTAACTCAGACACCTTGGTGCTACTTTGCGAAGATTATTTCCTTTTAAAGTTTTCAACTTTACACCAATTTGCTTACTCGTTTAAGTTTCTTTTGTTTCCTCACTCCTTTTTTAGTTGAAGTTTCTAACCCTCCTTCAAAGAGTTGTAAATCAACAGTCATTTTATCTTCACTGTTACTACTGAAGTCTGCCCTTAGAGTTCACTCACAGGCCACAGAGTGTTAAACATCATTTATACCTTTCTAGACACAACCATTAAGTGGGTGGGGGGTGGAGGGGGGGGGGGTATTGTGACTCAGTGGTTAAGGGTTTTTAGCTAAGCATCACAATGATGTGAGAAATGTTGAAACCCTGGCAAAGATAAGCTGTTTGGTCCCGTGAGCAAGAACCCGCTAGTTGTATCTGATTTTTAATTGTGAGTTGCATTGGAAAAAATTATCAGCCAAATGTGCAATTTGAAATAAAGGCTGCATTTTCTACATTTGTTTACCATAAATGAAGCTGAAACAAAGTGCATGAAATTCTACCACTAATAGCTACTAAAGCATGTTGTATGAATGTGTTAAAGGTGAGTAAACAAAATAATATTGAACATGAAGTTCAGTCTATGAGGAAAATATCAGTGGGTGGTCATGTGGCCATGTACATCAAACTGCCCCTTTCTGGAAAACTAAGTGCTTCTTTGCCATGTTTATTGACGAGAAGTACAAGGCTCTGGGGAATTGGCAGCAAAAGCTTACATCATCTTTTGGCCTCAAGGCCACTGCAGGTTATCGATTGCTTCCCTGACGGGGTAGCTATGGAGATTAATGCCTCCAGACCGATTTTCTTACTTAGTTCACCCTACTCTATTTTGCCTCCATCTTCCGAACCATCTTATTAAAACCCTATTTTAATGATGCATTGCACACCCTCACTCTCAGTCTTTTTATTTAGTGCCTAACCCAGCGACACCCCTTTGGAAGGTCCAGAAATAGGTATGTGATTTACAATTAGATACTGGTGGCAGAGATCAAAGACAAGGTTTAAGTCACTATCAAAGTTTAATATCACTTAATATACACTCTTTTAATGAGGTTTGTTATTACATTGGTTAAAGCAACTTTTATCCATACAGTCTTATGAAAAGGTTTAGAGACCTCATGATAAATAACAGATTTTCATGATTTTTAAATTGAAAAGATGTTAACATAGCCTCTCCTGGAAATGGAAAAGTTTAGGCACTCTAAAAGTTCCAGAGTCTCTGATTCTTTTTACAAGGTTTCAGACTTTAATCAGCTCATTAGATTTGATGCATGGCAACAGATGTCATTAGTAAATGCCAATCTCAAAGCTTTACAAATACTTTGACTCTTCAAACCTTGTGCACACACTTGCGGACACTCAACAACCATGGGTTCCTCTAAGCAGCTGTGTAAGACTCTGAAAATGAAAGTTATTGATGCCCACAATGCAGGAGAAGGCTACAAGAAAGCAAAAGTGTTGTCAGCTTGCAGTTTCTACAGTGAGAAATGTAATTAAGAGATGGCAGATCAGGGGAACTGTGGAGGTCAAGATGAGATCTGGAAGACCAAGAAAACTCTCAGAGCAAACTCAGAAAGACAAATCAAAACCGCCATTTGACTGTAAAAAACCTGCAGGAATATTTAGCAGACTCAGGAGTGGTGGTGCACCGTTTCACTGTGCAGTGATGCTTGAACAGACAAGACCTTCATGGAAGAGTCAGGAGAAGAAACCCTTCCCAGTGTCCCTATCAAAAAATCCAAAGTCAGAAGTATTCAACAGAACATCTACAGAAGCCTGATGCATTTTGGAAACAAGTGCTGTGAACTGATGAAGTTCAAATAGAACTCTTTGGCCACAATCAGCAAAGGCATGTTTGGACAAAAGGAGGAGCATTTCATGAAAAGAACACCTTGCTATTAAGGAATAGCTTTGGGGTTGTGTTGCAGCCAGTGGCACAGGAAACATTGCACGGGTGGAGGGAAGAATGGATTCCACCAAATACCAGCAAATTCTGGAGGCAAACATCACACCATCTGTAAAAAAGCTGAAGCTGAAAAGACGAGGCTTCTACAACAGGACAATGATCCTAAACATACCCCGAACATCTACTATGGAAAACCTCAAGAGACGCAAGCTGAAGGTTTTGGAACGACCATCACTGTCCCTTGATTTAAACATCATGGAAAATTTGTGTGTAGATCTTAAAAGAGCTGTGCATGCAAGACGACCAAAGAATATTACAGAACTAGAAGCGTTTTGCAAGGAAGAATGGGAGAAAATCCCAAGTACAAGAATTGAAAGACACTTAGCTGGCTATAAAATGCGTTTGGAAGCTGTGATATCTGCCAGAGAAGGTATTACTAAGTACTGATTATGTAGGGTGCCCAAACTTTTGCACAGTGCCACAATAATGTTTTTATTTTTTTATTTTTCTTCAATTCATGCCATAAAAAGTAACTATGCATCAATGTTTGCCGAAATTATTGTGCTTTTTTTCCATTTCCAAGAGAGACTGTGTTAAAATTTTTTCAATTAAAAAATCATCGAAATCTGTTATTTTTCAAGGGATGCCTAAAATTTTGCACAAGACTGTATGTTACATTCATTCATTCATTCATTCATTCATTCATTCATCTCTTGTAATCATTTTATCTTGAGCAGGGCCATAGCAGATCTGAAGACAATTTTTGCAACACTTGAACAAGGTAAGAAATACTAAAATTTAGGAACATTTTTGTTTGATTTGTTGTTCTCTTATCTAAGCTTTTAGCATACTTACTCGGGGTTTAATGATGCAATTATCCTCCTGTTCCTGTTTGATCAAAGCCTACCTTCTCAACTAATATCTAAGATAAGTTAAGGTCAGATACAATTAGATCAGAAGAGCGTTAGTACCTGTTGTTGATAGGTAAAAAAAAGTTTGTTGGAATAGGTAAAAGGTTAAAGCTAAAAACAGGCTGATCAGCTTTAATGCAAACAGTGATATAAACAGCTATTATTTCATGTTGAAGCCCACGTACATGTCTAACCCTGTCTTTCTGAGGCTGGTTTCTGCTCATCCAATGTATGAAGCACAAAGATATCATTGGACGAGTTTTGACGAATATACAGACAAAACCTTTCTTTTATTTATATAAATTCAGGTTCAACTTCTGGCAAGTCCTGAAGGACTGGCAAAGTTTCATTAAATTCTGTTCTGCTAGTTTTGCGTGATGCAGTGACAAATTCGGCTGGACGGACATACAGACATGCAGACATACAGGCAGACTGAAACTTTTCTGAGATTGGTTTTGAATAAGATAAAATAAGATAGCAGGCTTGCATTGTGTATTATTATTATTATTATTATTATTATTATTATTATTATATTTATTATTGAAAGAGTTTTGACCAGGATTTAATCAGGAAGAAAATATTTTGGCAGACAACACAAATTTGGCCAAAGAGATCAAGAATGATCCAGGGTATGCAAATTAATGCCTTCATCAAGCTCTGGAATAAAGCATCTGCGAAATGACTAACTGTAATTGTATAATGTTGTTTTCATGTTCGCTTTGCCACATACTATATATAAAACAGCACTGTAAAAACCATGCAACCCAGAGTCCAAATGATAACCTGGACTGCAGTATCTCCTTATCCGCGTCCTAGTTTATACCAGTGTTTCTCAAACTTAGTCTTATGAAATACTTCTGTATTGCTCATTTTTGTTCTCCCTGGTCAAACACACCCAACTTGGCACAAGAACAATTTCATCATTTCGTTGTAATTACTTGCTGAGTTACATCAGATGTGTTAGAGCTGGAAGAGTATATACACTCACAGGCCCCTTCATTTGGTACACCTTTGTTAGTGCTGGGTTGGACCCATTTTTGCCTTCTGACCTGCTGGAATTCATCATGTCATAGATTTAACTAATTGAAGGCCATTTGAGTACACTGAACCAATTGTCATGTTCAAGAAACCAGTCCGACGTGATTTTAGCTTTGTGAAATGGCAGGATCTTCTGCGGTCATACAGGATGGACACGGGCAGCGATACTACTCGGACACTTTGTGGCATTTTAATCATGCTCAATTTGTACTAAGGGGCCCAAAGTGTGAAAAGAAAATCTTCCTCACATCATTAAACCACCACAGACACCCCCAGCATTCTGAACCAGTGATTCAAGGCATGATGGATCCATGCTTTCATGTTGTTTATGCCAAATCCTGAACCTACCATCCGAATGTTGCAGCAGAAATCGAGACTTAGCGGTCCGGGCAACTTTCCAATTATCCAATTTTTTTATTGTCCAAGTTTAGTGAGTCCATGTGAATTGTAACTTTGGCTTCCAGCTCTTATCAGATAGCAATGGCACCTGGTGTGGTTTTCTGCAGCAGTATCCCATATTTGCTTGAAGGTTTGATGTATTGTGCGTTCAGAGATACTCTTCTGCAGTACATACTTTGTTGTAATGAAATGTTATTTGAGTCCCTGTTGCGTTTCTATCAGCTCAGACCAGTCTGGCCATTCTGGCATCAACAAGGCATTTTTACCTGCAGAACTGCTACTCACTGGACATTTTCACTTTTTTTTCCCAACCATTCTCTGTAAATCACAGAGATACATATTTGTGAGTGCAAATCCCAGTGGATCAGCAGTTTGGGAAAATACTCAGAGCAGCCCGTCTGGCACCAACAACAACCATGTCACATTCACATCCCCATTCGGATGCTCGGTTTGAACTTCAGCAGATTCTCTTGACCATGCTTACATTCCTAAACGCATCGAGTTGCTGCCATGTGACTGGCATGTTCTAATGAGCTATTTGTGTTCAACAGTTGAAAGGGTGTACCTAATGAAGGTGCTATAGAGTATGTATATATATATATAAAAAACTGCCAGGTAACAGCAGGCAAAAAAGTCTTGTGTAAAATATGTTTGAAGTGCGTTAACTACGCTGTTAATCACAAGTCAGTGGGAGTGTGTGTCATTATGGTGAACCTAATCATGGCATCCAAATAAGCTGTGATAAGCCGAGTCTCCATAATTAACATGCCTATGAACAGAAGCCAGGCCTAATCACAACACTATCAAAAGCTCTCTCTCTCTCTCTCTCTCTCTCTCTCTCTCTCCCCTCTGGCATCATTCACCCCACTGCTGTTTATTCACACAGTCATTTCTCCTCTACTGAAGCTTGTCATTTGCTTACATCCATATCTAATGTGTGAAAATCTCTGGTTATAGGGACTTATGATTTTGGTCCAAATCTCCAGCTAGTATTATTCCATGTTGTGTTTTTTGTGTTGTTGATATACTGTAGGTTGTACAGTATAGTGATTCCAGTATCAACACAATACCATGCTTATTTGCTTGTAAAAAAAAAAAAAAAAAAATCCACACAAAAAATCAGTATCATGTGACACTATAATTCTGTGTGATCATGAACTTGGTTTAAAAAAAAAAAAGGGGGAGTTATGAATTACAACCTAAATGGATGAAACAGAATAAGTTTCAGAGCAAAATGAGATAAATCTCAATTTAAGACTATTACTAATGTTGATAAATTATTATCCTCAGGCACACAATGTTATCTACAAAAAAAATAAAATAAATAAATAAATAAATAATAAAAATAAAAAAAAATAATTTGAAAATAACATTATTTTAAAAGTTTCACATTTTAGACAACAAATAGAGTTTTGGAAATTGTTAAAGACCAGAAAAAGGAACTTAACACTATGGCAGTAATGCCAACATTAATGCAGTAAAAGTTTGTGTCATTCGCGCCATATACACAGTATGATGTATATAAACTAAGCAGAAATATAGCATTCCGCCACTCTAAAGATAATTAACCCTTGTGTACATGAGACATTAGATGCACACAAACACAAACTGAACTACAAATGAAAGCTGATTTATCTACTGTGACAAAACTTTGGGAGATGGAGTTAGTTTGGCAAAATCACACAAAATTCATACTTAAATTTTGATTTAGTTTTTTGGCATTTGTGCTTTTTAATATCCATGAGACTTAAATAAACCATTTACAAACTATTCTCTATGTTGGCAATATGTTTTACTTCATTAAAATACTACAAATAATAAAAATGCCTTTGTTTTTCCCTCAAGACCGCAGAAATAGATATATCTCTTATGTCTATAGTATATATGCCTATTTTTAATTAGTTTGTGACAAAATACTAGTTCACCTTTTGTCAATTAATATAAAATCATATTCCAGGCAAATACTACTACTACTACTACTACTACTACTACTAATACATATGAATTATAAAATAATAATAATAATAATAATAATAATTATTATTATTATTATTAATATAATCAGAATCATAATTACAATAAATAAATAAATAATGTAATAATAATACTATTTTACTACTATTACTACTACTAATAATACATATGAATTATATAATAATAATAATAATAATAATTAATAATAATAATAATAATAATAATAATAATTATTATTATTATTATTATTATTATTATCAGAATCATAATTACAATAAATAAATAAATAATGTAATAATAATACTACTTTACTACTACTACTACTACTACTAATATAATAATAATAATAATAATAATAATTATTATTATTATTATTATTATTATTATTATTATTATTATTATTTATTTATTTATTTTATTATTATTATTATTATTATTATTTATTTTTATTTTATTTTTATTATTATTATTGACCAGAGCATACACTTGCATCATTTATCCAACTGCGTAAAGTTTCTAACATAATTTTTTTGTTCTAAATTTAAAACTGTGAAGCAGGTTTTAGTGTAATGACACATTAACATAACAATCTATCACACTTAGCCATGATCAATGTCAATTACTGCTGAGAAAGCTTAAGTGTCAACATGAGTATCTATATGTCATGGCCCCAATGCTGATCTTCAGCAGTGGATGTGGGAAGGTCACTCATTAATCACTGGGTAAGTTGATAGAGAAAATGGAGGGTCAGCACCGACAAATTAATAAATCATTACAAAAGAATAGATGGGCCGTTTCACTCCATGATGGAAAATGTTGATTCCATGTAAACAAAACAAAACAAAAAAAAACAATAATTTAAGAAAAGAGCTAAGGAGATTGCTGAAATAATTGGAACTGGATTAAGAACCGCCCCAATAGATTATTATAACATGGAAGGATAATGTAAACAGCAAAAGAAAGGTGGTCAGAAGAAAATGATGAATGACTGTGATCCAAAATTACATAAATGCTTGATGTAATTTCATCAAAAAATAAACAACAGTAGAAATCGTATCTATGTTTATAAGTGAAAGTATCAACAGTTCCACTTCCATGGTGTAATGGAAACTCACTGGACCTTGTATCACTGCAATCAAAACCAAAATAAATGAAACCTATCCAGTGGGTTCTTTGCACCTCCATCATTGTCCGGTTTGGTTCGGAAAACAAACAGGACAGGAACAGACTACAAAGGACAGTCAGGACTGCAGAGAAAATCACCGGTGCAGACCTGCCTTCCACACTGGATGTGTACACTTTATGGGTCAAAAGCAGGGCAGAGAAAATCTCAGCAGACCCTACGCACTCTGGTCAAAACTTTTTGATCTTCTCTTCCCTTCTGGATGGGGACTTCCACCAGACTGCCATATATAAAGCACATGTAGGCATTTCCTCTAACTGTGTGTGTGTGTGTGTGTGTGTGTGTGTGTGTATATATATATATACCTGGCATTTACAGCATTTACCTGGTCTCATTTTATCCTTGTTATTATTTGACAGTTTTACGGTTAGGGTTAGGCCTATTTTTTCATCATATACTGTACTGTGCAAATGATTTAGGTAGGTGTGCAAATTGCTATAAAATAAGAATGCTGTCAAAAGTAAGTGTGTTAATGATGTATTTTTTATAAAAGTCGATATAAATGTTGATGATCACTTCTAGGTGCACACAGTTTGTAAGGAACTCAGCAGGTAGAGAACAAACCTCAGATGATTTTTTGGATATAGGCTGCTTCAAACCCTTCTGTATTCCCAGACAGACTTAATGATGTTGAGATCAGTGCTCTGTGGGGGCTAAACAATCACTTCCGAGACTCATTTTTTCTTGTCCATGCTACAGATAGTTCTTAATAACATTGGCAGCATGTTTGGGGTCATTGTCATTCTGCAGAACACATTTGGGGTCACACAAATTCAGCATGCAATACTAGTGTCCTTCCTCCATTTTTTTCCATCCCATTTTATTTCTTCCATGTATTCATAACCATTTGAGTACACCATCTGCCTCCAAATTCCTATGGATTTGTGCATAGTTAAGTCACTTAGCCCTGTTTCCATGTCAGTGGTATGACTTTTGGACTAAAATCCAAGTTCAAAGAAGTCCACTTCTGGCCAGACTTCGACAGGAGATGGGTGTACTTGGGTCCCACTGGCTCTTGCCAGGTCTTTGCTAATGGAACTGCTGGACATCTTCCATTGTCAAAGGGAAGTAAGTCACAATGATTCTTTGATCTACTCTCATTAAGTTTGCTATGCCACTGCATCTACAGCCCTCAACCCTTTGTGCTTTTTCAAAAGAGCTTGACCAGCACATCTTGAGTCTACTTTGACATTGTTGCATGGAAGAGACCTTGCTTCTTCTGTTTCCTCACTTTGCATTTTGTAAATTAATTTAAAATACACAATTTATTTGCAGTCTAACTCATGTAAGACTTATGCATGACAAAAAACTCCTGTATAAAACCAATCTGAGACTGACAGGTGAGGTTACTTTTAAGGCCACTGGCAAGGTGCCAAAACATCAGAGATGTTGACCTCCATTTTGAGATGTGTATAGACTTCATACTTCCCACAGGGTTTGAAAACAACATAATTATCTTTGAAATTACATAGAAATTTACTTTCTGTGGGTCTAAGGGTACATGCAGGGAAGATGTCACTGATCAGCTCATGATGCTAGGCGTTGATAAAGATAACAAATGGGATTACTGTTATACAATACAATACACTATACAATATTGGTATTAACCAGTGATGTTTGAATTGTACAATACTCTGAAGTAAAATTTGATGTTATGACTAACTATAACACTTTCAGTCACATTACAATGAATTCTTCATTCTATGAAGTTCAATTATCATGCACAATATTATCACTTTTCCTTAGGCTAAAGAGGTCTGATGAGTGAAACTTTAATTTTCAGTAAAAAAAAAAAAAAAAAAAACATTATTGAGATGCATGGTTGTGTTTACATCTTTGAAAATTTTAGGAGGAAATCTATCAAAGACTTATCATTGCAGATTGCAAATCATAGCACAAAGACAAGTGTATGCACCAGCAAAGGCACTTGAAGTATATCAAGATCCTTGATATATCCTGACCTTGACCCTTGTCAGCAGCCCAATTACATATCAAACCTTACCTTTATCTCTGAGATTCTGGAATAGGTAGTAGTGCAGCAGCTTTGTTCATATCTATATAGAAATAGCATAAACAAACTGTATCTATAAACTGTCTATAAACGAGACAGCACTTGTTAGAGTAGTAAATGACCTCCTATTGGCCTCTGATCAGAGTTGCGTCACTATACGTGTGTTACTCGACCTCATTGCAGCTGTTGCATTTTAGTGTGTTTCTGTGTCTCCCGTGCTCTCAATGTGTTTAAAACGCCATTCTTATGCACTCCCGTTTTCTCCCCTGTCAGCTCCGCGTTATTTCCTGTTTATTTATTAGTTTCTGTTTTGCTTTTGTTTTCCGTTTATTCCCGTGTTTAATTTCCAGTGATGAGTATAATATTTTTGTCGAACCCCGTGTTTTGTTTTCCCCTAATTTTGTAAATAAATTGCCCTTCCGGGCCACATCAGTGACTTCCGTGTGTGAGTTCTATTGGTACGCGACAGAATCTTGGACCGACACAATTATGCACCCGCCAGGTGCTAATTTAATTTCGGAGCTGATCAACACCCTCCAACGTCTTCTTCCACCACAAACCTCCACTACACACCCTGCTGAACCCACAGTCACTCCACCGGTTCCCCCTGCTCCTCACACTGCTCCCATGGCAGCTACAGCTGCCCCGGTTTCCCCAGGTGCGCTTACCAATCCTGTGGCTACACCGGCACCCTTCTCTGGCGAAGTGGGGAACTGCGATGGGTTCTCTCTGCAGTGCTCAATATTTTTCGACATGCAGCCCCTGCGCTTCCCATCCGACAAGTCCAGGGTTGCCTACATTGTCTCCCTACTGACGGGGCAATGTGGCAACATCGTCCACAATTACGAGCAATTCACCGCGCTTTTCCGGCTGCAACAAGGTAAGGGTTCCATTCACGATTATGTCCTCTCCTTTAGAACCCTTGCAGCCGCCAGCAGGTGGAACGAGCTCTCCCTTTTAACCAAATTCCGGCAGGGGCTAGCACCGCGACTGAGGCTGCAGATGGCGACCCACGCCGACTCTGTTGGGTTGGAGCAGTTCATGAGGCTCACCCTCAGAGTCGCCAACCTTTTGCAGGATTGCGCTGCCGAGCTTCCTGCAACGGACCAGTCCGCCTCTCACCAAACCCCAGGTCAGTACCAGAACCCATGGACATCAATCAAACACGAGCTCGACTTTCTCCTCAGGAAAGACAACGCCGACTGAACTCGGGGTTATTCCTTTACTGCGCCGAAAAGGGGCACCTGATTCAGACATGCCCTCTGCGCCCAGCGAGACCTCTGGTGATTAATGTCATTCATGAATGTCCCCATGCAACACCACTCACCAAAACTGTTACAATCCACCATGCCACCATGTCTCCCACAGTAAAGGCTCTCCTGGACTCGGGTTCTGCCGGAAGTTTTATATCTAGGACACTCTGCTGCCAGCTCAAAATTCCCCTTGAACTCTGCTCCATTCCGATCCAGATCTGCTGCGTGACGGGGGCGCCCCCTGCTAGAGGGTTAGTTCGTTACATCACTCCTCCGTTGTGTATGCAGGTCGGTTGGCTGCACGAGGATTTATGGTTCTGGAGAAAGCAACCTCTGACCTGATTCTGGGGCGTCTGTGGCTCACTTTCCATGAGCCGATTCTCTCATGGAAGGATGGGGAGATCTTGAAGTGGGGGGACGGCTGTTTCTCTCACTGTCTTTCCCAGGTTCCAGCTCTCCCACTCAACTCGACCTCCGTGGAGAGTCCACCTGGGCTGCCTCATCACGGCATCATCATTTTCCAGAGGCATACTCCAGCTTCCAGGATGTCTTCTGTCCAGTCCGAGCCACACAATTGCCTCCTTTCAGGTGCAGTGGTGCCAAGAGGTAAGATCTACTCTCTCTCTCTCTCCCCGAACAGGAGGCAATGGAGACGTACGTTGAGGAGGCCCTCCGGCAAGGCTTCATTAGACCCTCGACTTCCCCTGCTGCTTCCAGCTTCTTCTTTGTGGCTAAAAAGGACGGAGGCCTTCGGCCGTGCATTGATTATTGGGCGCTAAACAAGGTCACGGTAAGGTTCAGTTATCCCCTTCCTCTCGTCCCCTCCACTCTGGAACAGCTGCGTGGAGCTGCCATCTTCACGAAGCTAGAACTCCGAAGCGCATATAATCTGATTTGCATTCGCAAAGGTGATGAGTGGAAAACTGCTTTCATTACTCCTACGGGTCACTATGAGTACTTAGTGATGCCGTACGGCCTAGTGAATGCTCCGTCTGTGTTTCAGGGTTATATGAACGAGGTGTTCCGGGATTGCGTGGGTAGATTTGTGGTCATCTACATCGACGACATACTTATCTACTCACAAGATTCCTCGGAGCACCTCCGACATGTAACTGAGGTGCTTAGGAGACTATGATCTCATCAGCTGTTCCTCAAGGCGGAAAAGTGCCTCTTCCATCAGTCCTCCATCTCCTTCTTGGGTTATAACATCAGCCCAAGGGGGATTCAGATGGATGAGAGGAAGGTGGAGGCTGTCCGATCGTGGCCTACTCCAACCAATATTAAACATCTCCAATGCTTCTTGGGTTTTGCAAACTTTTACCGCCGATTCATCCTTGGCTATAGCATGAAAGTCGCCCTGCTCACTGACCTCCTAATGGGTAAGCCCAAAAGCTTATTTGGTCGCCTGAGGCCATGCAGGCCATGGTCCACTTGCAACGGTCCTTTACCACAGCCCCAATCCTCGTCCTTCTGGATGTCATTTATCCCTTTCTAGTTGAGGTTGATGCCTCCCATACCTGGGTCGGGGCTGTATTCTCACAGCAGCAGGGAAATGATCCAACTTACCATCCCTGTGTCTTCTTTTCCAGGAAGCTGTCACCGGCAGAGAGGAATTACGATATTGGAAATCGTGAGCTTCTCGCCATCAAGCTGGCCCTGGAGGAGTGGAGGCATTGGTTGGAAGGGTGATCCGTCCATTCCTGGTCCTAACTGACCATAAGAATTTGGAGTATCTACGTGAAGTGAAATGTCTGAACTCCAGACAGGCAAGGTGGGAGATTTGTTCTTCACTAGATTCCACTTCTCCATTTCTTACAGGACAGGAACGAAGAATGTCAAAGCAGACACTCTCTCCAGGGTCTACGATCCTGAGGAAATGGCGGAGCGTCCAGAGAACATCCTTCCGGCAACTCTATTCGTCTTGCCAATACAGTGGGAGGATGGTAGCTCAGATTCCCAAAGCCGTTCCCCCGGCACCTCTCCGTCCGGTTGTCCGCTGCATGTCTGCATGTCAGCTTTCCTTTGTCCCCGAACCAGAGAGAGAGCATCTTATCCACCAGGTACACTCCTCACTTGGCACCGGTCATCCGGGGGTCACCCAAACCCTCTCCCTTATCCGCAAACGTTTCTGGTGGCCCAGATGAAAGAACAAGTGCAGAGTGCAGAAGCGTCCCTGGTCACATCTGGACATAGATTTTATGACGGACCTTCTCGTGTCTCAAGGTAACACCTGTGTGTTAGTCATAGTGGACCGTTTTTCAAATTTTTGTCATCTCATCCCACTGCCAGGTCTCCCGACAGCACAAAAGATGGCAGAAGCTCTGTTCGAGCAGATATTTCGGAACTTTACCATCCCGAAAGACATTGCTTCAGACCGGGGCCCCCAGTTCATCTCCCGGTTCTGGAAAGCCTTTTTCAAACACCTGGGGGGTGACGGTGAGCCTGTCTTCTGGGTATCACCCTCAAAGTAATGGCCAAACCGAGAGGAAGATCCAGGAGATAGGTAGATACCTGTGTGCCTTCTGCCACGGCCACCAGAACTCCTGGAGCCAGTACCTCATCTGGGCCGAGTACGCCCAAAACTCTCTTAAGAACCCAGCTACTGGATTAACACCATTTCAGTGCGTACTCGGTCATCAACCCCCACTATTCCCCTGGAATGGGGAAACCTCCAAGGTCCCCACTGTGAATCACTGGTTCCAGGAGAGTGAGAGGGTTTGGGCATCAGTGCACCGACAGCTTCAGAGGGCAGTCAGAAGGCAAAAGATCACGGCCGACGCCCGGAGATCTAACATCCCAACATACAGACCTGGTCAAAAGGTTTGGCTTTCAACCCAGGACGTTCGCCTTTGGCTGCCCAGCAAGAAGCTGTCACCGCGATACATTGGTCCCTTCACCCCACATTCCCTGTCTCACTATTGAAACCCTACCACACACCCTCACTTTCTGTTTCCCCAGAGTCTGGCGATCCAGAGGAGCCCCCCCGAGCCTCGACCTGGAGGACGGCATGAACTACGCCGTCCGCGAAATCTTGAGGTCCCATCTTCGAGGTGGTCGTCTGGAATATCTGAACGTCTGGACTAGGAGGGGTACGGTCCCGAGGAGAGAAGCTGGGTACCTCGGGACGACATCTTAGACCCGACCCTTCTCGCCGAGTTCCATCAGGCTCAACCCCAGATGCCGGCTCCCAGGGGTAGGGGTCGCCCACCCCGACGACGCACTCTCCCTCTCCGACCCTCAGGAGCGGTCCGTGGAGAGGGGGGTTCTGTGACGCACACGCCAAACTCCGCCTCTGCACAACGTCCTACGTCACCTGAGTTCTAGCACGCACATCACACACACACAGCTGCTCCACATTCCGCTGATTCGAACACACACACATAAAAGCACCACTTTTTCACCAGCACTCCATCCGAGATTAACCACGCAACTCGAACTCTTGTAAAAAGACTCTTCTAAAAAGATAAGACTGTGTTTGTTTTTTTGTTTCTTTAAAAAGGCTGAGATCTTTCCTCATTGGATTCCTGTGAATTTAAGTTTCTCTTTGTCTGCCTTGCTCCGCGCTCCCGTGTACTTCCGTGTTTCCGTGTTTTAGTATGTTTCTGTGTCTCCCGTGCTCCCAATCTGTTTAAAACTCCATTCTTATGCACGCCCGTTTTCTCCCCTGCCAGCTCCGTTGAGTATAATATTTTTGTCGAACCCCGTGTTTTGTTTTCCCCTAATTTTGTAAATAAATTGGCCTGCCGGGCCACATCAGTGACTTCCGTTGGTACGCGACAGTTATCCACATTGCAGTGGCTCCCTGTGAAATTTCACAAAGATTTTAAAATACTACTATTGACATATAAAGAATTAGTGAACTGCTAGTGTGTTACGATCCTCCACGCCTACTTTGATCAAAGGATGCAAGCTGCTTGTCAGTACCACGTATTATGAAAACTACAGCAGGGGGCAGGGATTTTTTTTACAAATGTTCAGGACTCAGACACAGTCTCAGTGTTTAAGTCTAGGCTAAAAACCTATTTATTTAGCCAAACATTTTTGTAAATAAATTTGCCTTAGGTAAAGGAGCAGATCTGGGGGACTCAAGGACATAGATTATTATGCTAAACTGGTATGTTTAGATGCTGTTTTCTGCTCTATCATTGATCACTCAGGTTTGTTGACAGTGAAGCAATTGGTACATCTCAGGGAGCCCTCACATCCGTGTTTCCTTCTGGCTCTCCCTTTTATTTATGTTGTCATAGTTAGTCCTTCCGGAGTCTCTGCTTGCACTCTGCACTAAAAAGTGTGTTCTGCCCTGTGTGTTCTGCCTGGGATGCGTCTAGTAACTGGGGGCGGTTCCATTTTACTGTGAAGGCGGTCGTAGCCTTGGCTGATGTTGACAGCTGTACTCTGAGGACGCATGGCTGCAGTTGCTCGATAGTTCAGGCCTGGAGTTTCCTGGACCTCCAATAATGAACTGGAATCCATTTTAAGCAGATACATCTCCTGTTATAATGAACTTCCAGTCTCACACAGTATGACTGCAGATCAATTCCTGCTATATGTTTTCAGGATGGGTTCCCTGTTGAGTCTGGTTCCTCTCAAGGTTTCTTCCTACTGCCATCACAGGGAGTTTCTCCTTGCCACTGTCGCCGTCACTGTGGGTTTGCTCATCAGGGACAATCTTATAATTTTGACTCACATTCAAATTTCATATGAACTTAAATAATTTATTTGATTATGTAAAGCTGCTTTGCGACAATGTCATGTCAAATATGAATATATATATATATATTTGCCCCAGGTCTGTGTGCATGGAGTTTGCATATCCTCTTGGAGGTTTTCTTCTGGGTACCCCATTTTTTCCCCACAGGCTAAAGAACATTTATAAAGTAACATGGACAAATAACAAATAACATAGACAAATAACGTAGATCATTTTGCTACAGTGACTACTTAGAAACATTTAGACATATCAGGAAGCAAGTGAACTTTATACGGATTTGTTCTCAAAGTAGATGTTCTGGGAGTAGGAAAATGGGCAAGCATAAAGATCTGAGCAACTTTTATGGGGAGCAATTTGTGTTGGCTAAATTAAGGTGGTCAGAGCTTATCTGAAATAACAGGTCTTGAGTGGTTTTCCCAGTGTGCAGTGGTTAATACTAATGACGAACCAATTTATTGGCTGTATATTGGTATTGGAAGACATTTACCTTGTTAGCTGCCACTGGCCTACCGGCAAATAATTTATCAATGGCAGTGGCTGATGATTTTCTGTTGCACTGCATCAGTTTGGCATTCTGCTTACTTGTTGTGTTGGTTAATTGTGGTCTGACTGGGACAACTCAGCTCCAGTTTTGTGAAATATCCAATAGCTGACATATAATACCCTCCAAAACAGTCCCCTTTGCCACCACAGTTTAACGTGGTGTGAAGTAGTGAGTGAGGAACCACTGGCAGCATATAACCCCAGTAGATTAACAATATCCCCAGGATAGCCGATTAGCATAGAGAAACAAAAACTTGCTCGCATAGGGATTTCCACACTACTGTTCTGACAAAACCTCATCCACGTTATTACAGTACCAACAACACGGCATTCACCATGACATACATGACTGGAATAAAGAATACAACAGTTGATCCCTACACTGTGAGCTATGAAGGAAATATTTTACTGTAACGTTAATCAGAGGCACACCATATACTTTTTCTTTTGTATACACATTTATGCTTTTGATTCATACAAGAACGTATTCTGTATGAATTACACTAGAGTTGTAACCAGACATTGACCAATTTAAACACAGCATTATTGATATTGGCGCAGAATCTAACAGTTGGTGCATCCTTAGTTAATACCTAACAGAAGGGCAAGCAGGTTCATGTGCACAAAAAGCTCATTCATGCTGAATTTATTACAGTATTTGCTTGTTTGTTTATGGATCTATACATTGGAGTCACCCTGCATATCATTAACTGTTACTGTGTTTAATGATACAGAAATATACATGTCAATTGAATGATTTCAGTTTTAGTTCAGTGTCACTATACATATGCATACTAATATATTTACAATAAGCCTCTAATGGAATAACAACCCAAGAGTGTCAACAAATTACATTTGATATTAAATTTTAACTACAATTAATGAATTATTATTAAAGTGCAACTAGATTATTCTTCAAATACATCTTAAAACACGATGTATTGCTTTCAATGTCTGTTTAAGCATAGTTAGAGCAGCTGCCAAGACTCATCTTTTTAAATTGGCTTATCAATTTTTATGAATGTTTTCTATACCTTTATTTATTTATTTATTTATTCATTTATTCATTTACATAGTTATTTATTTTATTACCTGTATTAGTAATTTGACCTCTAAATATGAATCACTGATTGACATCATATTTTATTTCAATTTATGTTGCATATTTAATCTCGCAGATTTAAATTTTCTATTTATTTTATTTAATTTTTTTAATTTTCTTCTTAATTCTTTATTAAATGCTGTTTTTGGTTTCTTACATGCACAATGTTAAGTGCCCTTGGGTATTTGATAGGTTCTTACAAATTAAATGTATTATTATTATTATTATTATTATTATTATTATTATTATTATTATTATTGGTCGTGCGTGCAAAGTGGAAGCACTACTATTATTATCTCACAGGCTTATTATTATTTTTCATTTTTTTCTTCTTCCGTACAACAGTAGCTCATAACTAGTCCCGCACCGTTTGCCATAAACCCATGCTGCTTATTCAGGAATTGGGAGTTATGACTTGTCTAAGGGGTGGGCCCCAAGAAGTCCCATAGACTTAACATTGAGACCAACTTTGATGAATTGTAGCGGCGACCAAGAATTTTGCAGAAATCTCAAATTTACCACATTTGAAAAGGTTTGCAAGCTGTGTCACTCACAAGCTGTGTCTTCAGAAAATGTACCTCTCAAGTTGTTGTTGTTCCAAAATAACCAATTTAGTATGCATTAAAATATGTATAATATGTACTTTTCATACTGTATACACATAAAGGCCTTATTTATTTTGCAGGGCTAGTCATGTTTTGGCAAAGTCAATGACTTTTGTCATCTTTTACCTCTAGCTAGAAATTTGTTCCAAAATATCTCAACCACAACTGAAGAATCAGGACAGAAATGCCAGAATAATCTTGATGCTCTGACTGTAAGGAAGACTTGTAAAATCATAACCAATGCAGCATGACAGAACACATTTATCTGTCTGTCCCAGTGAAACCTTTCATTATTGATCCCACAGAAACAGATTGCCCTTCCAGGTGCTCATGAGATAAAATAGTAGGATAGTCTATTGTAAAAGCATTCCAATTGCTCACATTTCATCCACTGGGCAGCCTGAACATCAGTACCTGATTTAACATTATTCAATTCTTTTCATCTAAACTCAGGAGAAAAATTATCTAAAATTATCTATAAATTATCTATTATCTAAAAATTATTTATTATGCAAAAGTTCAGCTTTATTACATTCAGCATACAGTATACACACCTGCTGTGAAGGCAGAGGACAACAGCTTGATATGTGCGTGTAATTTTTGCTTTTAAAACGTTTTTGCCTGCGAATCCAGACTTTTGGGCCACCTTGTAAATTCTGAAATGGTGGAATCTCAGCCCTGACAACACATTATGTCATTGCGAAGACTGCTTATCCAAGAAATGAAAAAGCATGGAATGAAAATAAAAAGATTTAAATATCATGAGCATTTATACATTTTATTACACTTCCATTGAAGTTCTCTTGACAAGTTGACAGCTGTCAGTGGTAGGCGACTGTTATTCAGACAGAAATGACTAGGGATAAAACAAAAGCCATGGGAAGAAAAATGTCATATATGATAATTATCCTGTTAAACTTCGCAAGTGAATGTTGTGGTGACAGTCAGCCTGCAGGCTGAGCTTGTTTAAGTAAGGGAAGTTATAGCATTCTTGTAGAGATTTGTAAGTCTAATAAACTTGCCATTTTTAGGCAAACACAGATGGAGGAAAGTTGATTTTACTTGACAAGATAGTTTAGCTGATTTTATTATCATAACAGCCTGCTGAATGATGCAAGATAAGCTACTATAGCAGTGTATATATTCTAGGTAAGAATGCAAATGATAATGAGTAAGTAAGAAAGTAAGTAAGTAAAAAAATAAATAGATGAACAAACAAAAAAGTAAATGGAAAGTTGGGGGAAAACTGCAACATGCGGTTATAAGTTACGAGGTGGTATCAAAACGTTTTTAGTCTAGTTTTGTAATACACCAACAGATTGCAGCACATGGCTGCATGTACAGTCACAGGGAGCACCGATCTTCATAAGTCAGTGTGCCAAAAGACATCATCCTGAAAGAGCTGTGCAAATGGTGCTATTCCGACCACACGCGTTACCACGTCTACTATTTCACCATGGACAGCAAATTAGAACAAAGAGCCGATGGGAAATGCGGCGTCAAATCTGCTACAGAGATTTGACATGGTTTGGCAAGCTCACAGCGATCAATCCAAAAACATTGCTTCTGTTGTTGGTTGTCATAGACAACAGTCCAGGCATTGCTCACATGCTAAATCCTTACATGAAATAATCATGCACCGTGTTATGTCAAGTAACTCTGAGGGAGGAGACAGCACCAGGATCTGTTGATTTTTTTATACTCCCTTCGAATGGACTTGGTGAGGTAAGTGGTTGTTTCTAAAATTTGGTGGAAATTACAGATAATTGTCTACTTTATGCACAAAAAAATTTAATTTCTGAAGTGTGCGGAGTAGCATGCTGCTTGAGGAGTTGTGCAATTTTTTGTAAGGTATTGTGGACACATCAGTCAGCTTGCCTGTGGTTTTGGAAATGCAAGTGGCATCTTGCCCAAGGTACTGGGGATAAGAAGCAATGATAATTTTGTGCACTAAATTTCACCTAGGCCTAAACCTAAATTAAAATGACTATATCCAAAAGGGTATCTTACCCCTACTGATGTGGCTCTTCCTCTACACTATCAGGGAAAATCCCAGTTTTGGTGTGGTCCATTCAATGACTGCAATTCACATTTGTTATACATTTATCTGAATAACATTATGTAGTTATGTAAATAAATGCTTGTGCTCTTTTATATTTTATTGATTGTTTTTTTTTAATTATTTGTCACATACTGTACACAGTCATACACAGTACGATATGCAGTGAAATGCCTAAACGACCCGTGACCTTAAAAAATTTATCAATAGAAAATAAATATGGAATATAATAAGAAATAAAATATAGAAAAAACATTAGCTAAGGGAAATATAGCTATAGAAGTTAAAACAAAATATAAAATATAAGAAAATGTAAGAAAACCTACCTGTATGAATACAAAATATAAAATAAAGAAAAACCTAGCTGTACAAATACGGGGAAAAATTACTTTTTCTGTACAAGATTTATTTATTACTTTTTTTGATTGATTGATTGGTTATTTAATTGATTTTATTTTGCCAATGTGTTATCTTCTCCCAAATTACCTTGAATGGCATTTGCTTAGTTTGCATTAAGCAAAGCAAAATTTGAACATGATGTCTAAAAATAGCTAAATAAAATCATACTGATGAATAAATATATTTTAAAAGTCACATGTGAAAATATGTGGCAATTGTATAAAAGGAAAGAAAGAAAAAGAAAGAAAGAAAGAAAGAAAAGAAATATATGTCAACCAAGTGTGTAAAAATTTTTCAAAGAATATTGGAAAAATCAGGTTTAAACATAATGGATTACAGTGGAACCTCAGATTGCAAGTAACGCTGTTGTTCCGCAAGATGAGGAAACATTTTTAATAAATTTAGACTTGAAAAACAAAAAAGTCTTGGTTTACGAGTACCGAGTATCATGTATCACACATGTGCTTCTTGTTTTGACGCCGAGCATCACGTGATCACCACTGAGCCAATGGATTTTCTCCCTCTTGCGCTGCGGAATTGTGGGTAATCGTCTCTGCTGCTGGGTCTTAGTGGGTGTGTCTCACTGGTATAATCAACATCCGTGCACGTGTGTACTGTTTACTATAACATTGTGAGTACGTGTGTGTGCGTGAAACATATTTTATTTTGTGTCTGTATGCGTGTGTGTACAGCGCGCATGTATTATAACACGTGTGTGCGCAAGTGTAAAGCAAAAACAAGTCTCATTAGAGATGTTAAAGATCCATTTTCTCTCTCTGTATCAGCCTGCACTTTGTGTCTTTGCTCAATCGTGTGTCGTTAGAGAGATTTCTTGTTTATTTTCCCGATAAAACAGTGTTTCCGTTGTGTGCGTGAAAAAAGTGGAGGAATTGTAACTGTGTAAGATGAGAAGAGGGAGAGGGGAGGGGCTCCTTACTTTAGCTTCACACACAGAAACACACACATATACACAATTCCTGCGAGCACAAATGGAAATCTGTCGGGATTTATTTTTACTTTTTTTAAAGGTCAAGTGCAGGTTAATTTGTTTTATTTTCACTTTATATTTTGTGTTAATTATTTTTATGTATTTATTTTTGGGGCTGTGGAATGAATTGTTTGAGTTTGCATTATTGCTTATGGGAAAATTTGATTTGGATTACGAGTGTTTTGAAATATGAGCCCGCTTCCCGGAATTAATTATGTTTATAATCCAAGGTTCCACTGTACTACCAAATTGAAAAACAAACAAACTACATACACAATATGAGTGAAAATGCACAATGACCAAATGGTTCTGACAGCTGACCTTTACAGTATATGAATTATATGACTGTTGTAGTGTATTTTCTCTAAGTGTTCCATCTTACTTAGGATTAGGCTGTTACTGATGATGAATGGATGAGCTTTTCCTTTCCATAACACACATGTTTATTGATCAGGTGATAATTACCATGGAGTAGAATCATAAACTAGTTGGAGCAGATTGCTGTTAGTGGTTATTGATTACATTTGGTTTCTGTTAATGCTACACTACACTGACACTGTGTGTGTGTGTGTGTGTATATGTGTGTGTGTGTGTGTGTGCTTGCGTGCACATGCAGAAAATGTGCTTTTCCTCTGGGTTTTTGTTCAAGGTTTGTTCAAGCTCTCTTAATTCCCTTGTTCCCCTTATGTTAACGTTTGGGTTGCAGTACATACTCATCCCAGTCCCAGCCTTGAAAGCCTCAACTACTGAATAGAAATGCGTAAAATAATAGACTGAGTGTGTAGGGTAAAGAAATACTTTTCTTTTTTTTTTCACAAAGAATAATGTGTAAGGAAAATGAAAATGGAAATATAAAAAAAATATGAAAAATAAACATCTAAAAACACAACTCTTACAATTCTACAGCCTTTCAAATTTTATTTATCTGTTGCATAGAAATTTCACAAACTTATTGAAAAAATGCAACAACAACAAAAAGATAAAAGAGGTTGAGAAAGTTTATAAAACTATTTGGAAATGTGACTGGAATTGGTCTTAAATGAGTAAACCGATGTGCAGATGTGGGTGGAAAATAAAGGCAGGTCTGTACAGTATATTGTCATGAACTTACCCCCCCACCCCCCACCCCCTCTCTCTCTCTCTCTCTCTCTCTCTCTTTATATCTGATCCTCCCTGAATGGTTTAATGTCTAACTCAAGGCCAGCTTTACCAGCTGTATGAGATGCTTCATTACCCTGCTGACTTCAGGTCTGGAAAGCTTTGACCCTCTTCCTTCTCCACACACACACACACACACACAATTACACAATTTACTTCTACCTACCCAGGGACAAAAACACAATCTTTGCACCCACACATCAACAAACACATTCAAAACAACACATCTAACCTTCCCCTGTAGTATAAAAGAATTTTGCAGTTTGTAGTGTGTAGAGGCAATGAGAGAGAGAGAGAGAGAGAGAGAGAGAGAGAGAGAGAGAGAGAGAGATAATACTCACTGTATTATAACAAATCAAGGAAGGGACTATTTACAGTGGAACCTTGGATTACGAGCATAATTTGTTCTGGTGGGCTCGTGTTCCAAAATAAACCATAATTTCCCATAAGAAATAATGAAAACTCTAATTATTCGTTCCACAGCCTCAAAAAATAAATACATAAAAATAATTAATACAATCTATAAAATGAAAAAAAAAAAATTATCTGCACTTTACCTTTAAAAAAAAGTACAAATAAATCCTGACAGATAAGTGTTTCCGTTGGTGCGCGCAGGTGCCGTGTGTGTGTGTGTGTGTGGAATTAGCCCCTTTCCTCGCCTCATTTTACACAGTAACATTCCTCCTCCCTCTCCCCACCTCGCTTTTTAATCTTTGCTTGGTTTGCGGAACACTCGTAAACCACGTCACACGCAAAGAAAAACTCACAATGGTAACAGAAATAACTTTAATCTGACAAAAGTAATAATAAATAAGAATTCTATGAATGTCAACCAATGAAAGTCAGACATTGCTTTTCAACCATGCTTCAACGGAATTATTTAAAAAAATGAACACATGGAACAGGCCTGGACAAAAATGATGGCACCCCTAACTTAAAAGTTTGTTGCACAACCTTTTGAGGCAATCACTGCAATCAAACGATTCCTGTAACTGTCACTGAGACTTCTGCGCCTCTCTGCAGGTATTTTGGCCCACTCCTCATGAGCAAGCTGCTCCAGTTGTTTCCGGTTTGAAGGGTGCCTTTTCCAGACAGCATGTTTCAGCTCCTTCCAAAGATGCTCAATAGGATTGAGGTCAGGGCTCATAGAAGGCCACTTTAGAATAGTCCAATGTTTTCCTCTTAGCCATTCTTGGGTGTTTTTAGCTGTGTGTTTTGGGTCATTGTCCTGTTGCAAGACCCATGACCTGCGACTGAGACCCAGCTTTCTGACACTGGCCAGCACATTTCTCTCTAGAATCCCTTGATAGTCTTGAGATTTCATTGTACCCTGCACAGATTCAAGACACCCTGTGCCAGATGCAGCAAAGCAGCCCCAGAACATAACAGAGCCTCCTCCATGTTTCACAGTAGGGACAGTGTTCTTTTCTTCATATGCTTCATTTTTCCGTCTGTGAACATAGAGCTGATGTGCCTTGGCAAAAAGTTCCATTTTTGTCTCATCTGTCCATAGGACATTCTCCCAGAAGCTTTGTGGCTTGTCAACATGTAGTTTGGCATATTCCAGTCTGGCTTTTTTATGATTTGTTTTCAACAATGGTGTCCTCCTTGGTCGTCTCCCATGTAGTCCACTTTGGCTCAAACAACGACGGATGGTGCGATCTGACACTGATGTTCCTTGAGCATGAAGTTCACCTTGGATCTCTTTAGAAGTCTTTCTGGGCTCTTTTGTTACCATTGGGATTATCCGTCTCTTTGATTTGTCATGAATTTTCCTCGTGCGGCCACGTCCAGGGAGGTTGGCTACAGTCCCATGGATCTTAAATTTCTGAATAATATGTGCAACTGTAGTCACAGGAACATCTAGCTGCTTGGAAATGGTCTTATAGCCTTTACCTTTAACATGCTTGTCTATAATTTTCTTTCGAATCTCCTGAGACAACTCTTTCCTTCGCTTCCTCTGGTCCATGTTGAGTGTGGTACATACCATGTCACCAAACAACACAGTGACTACCTGGAGCCCTATATATAGGCCCACTGACTGATTACAAGATTGTAGACACCTGTGATGCTAATTAGTGGACACACCTTGAATTAACATGTCCCTTTGGTCACATTATTTTCAGTATTTTCTAGGGGTACCATCATTTTTGTCCAGGCCTGTTCCATGAGTTTATTTTTTTAAATAATTCTGTTGAAGCATGGTTGAAAAGCAATGTCTGACTTTCATTGGTTAACATTCATAGAATTTTTTTTTATTATTACTTTTGTCAGATTAAAGTTATTTATGTGACCATTGTGAGTTTTTCTTTCATTGGAAGGGTACCAACAATTTTGTCCATGTGTGTGTGTGTGTGTATATATATATATATATATATATATATATATATATATATATATATATATAGTACATTTACACACACATAAACACATACACACTTACATACATGCACACATACACAATATATTAAAATATGTTCTTTTTTTAATTTTTAAATAAGGAAAAACCCTGTGACCCTCCACCCCTCCAACTTCTTTTATAGTCTTAATTTTGTCTTTTCATTTTAGTTTCAGTCTCACAGTCTTGTTTAGAGTTTTTGGTTTGTTCAGCTTCTGACCATTTTTTCTTCCTCCTGAGTATCAGTGGGTTTTTGAGCTTTTTTTTTTTCCTGCTGCTGGTTTGTGGCTGCTGTACCTCTTCTGGGCAGATTTTAGGGGCGGAGTTGGCGTTAGGGGCGGGGTCACTGTCTGCGGTGGATACTGTACTCACACAATTTACAGTAATGTCTGTGTTGTTATCCGCTCCCGGCTCGGTGTGTGTCTCTGTGGTAGTGGTGTGTTCAGGGCTGACCTGTTCGAGTCGTGGCTGCGGTGTGTCGCTGTGGCCCGCTGTGGGCTCCGCCTCCCTGGGGTTCCCCGCACTCAAAGCACCTCAGCAGTTCCGTGGTGGTGAGGACAGTGTAGCCGCTGCTAAAAACCATTAGCACTTGCCTGCGGGAAGACAGGATGTGCCGCATGTTAGAGCTCTTACACCCAAACCTCTTCACCAACCACCCTGTCTATCTGTTTCCCCACGTCTCCACCCATCTCCCTGTCTATCTGTGTCCCTGTTTCTTCACCAGTCACTGTCTGTCTGTCTCCCCTCCTCTCCACCCATCGCGCTTTCAATCTGCAAGTCCTACCTCCCACCCACTACTCTGTCTATCTGCTGCATCACCTGTACAACCACTACTCTGTCCTCTGTCTCCCCAACCTCTTAACCCACCATCCTGCCCATCTGTCTCCTGTATACAGTATCTTCATCTCCACCTTTTCAGCCACTACCCTGTCTATCTGTACCACTACCCTTCAACCCACCACCCTGTATATCTGCTGTCACATGTCGCTACCCACAACCTTGTCTATCTGCTTCCCCACCTCTCCACCCACCACCCTGTCTACCTGTCCCCCCACCCTTTAATCCGCCAGTCTGCTATGTCTCGAACCTCCTCTTCATCCCCTTCCCTATCTATTTCCTGACTTCTCAAACAATTATTCAGTCTATCTATCTATTGTCCCACCATCATATCACTCGCCTCACCTTCCAACCAATTACGCTGTGTATTTCTCCACCTTTATACCTTGTCTGTCTTTCTCCCCATCACCCTATCACCATGTGCCTATCCTTCCAACCACTCTGCTTTCTAACGTCTCCCAGTCTATCTGTTTCCCCATCTTTTCCACCGGCTGATGTCTTTGTACCTACCACCATATCTGTCACCCCAACCCTTGCACCCATTACCCCATCTATTTCTCCACCTTTATATCCACCACCATGCTGTCTATCTGCCTCGCCAGCTCTGTCCCTTTGTCACACGGTCACTTGGAATAACAGGTGTTGCATTGTGATCACCATTAGCAAAGAAGATTGTGTTATGGAGTTGCTGTTTTATTTGATTTCAATTTGCACAATTACAGGAAAGGTCAGGTGCAGAAAGCAGATGCTGGAGCAGAGACTCACAAAGCCCATAAGACAGCTGACATTTACGCAGGGTCTCAGATCCTATTAAGACTGTGAAGTGTAAATGAGAAAGCAGAAAGAAAAAAAAAAAACATTGTAAACAAACCAAGCCACACACATCAGAAAGACTGATGTTCATTCTGAAATGTTGTTCATGTTTTTTTTTTTTGTTTGTTTGTTTTTTTCTCCTTTAAAAACTATAAAACCGATGCAATATATAAAACTGTCATCATGCTTTAATGGCTATTACACAAACATCAGGACGGACTGGTAGTCTAGCGGAAATGATGATGATGTCATCAGGACAACAGGAGCAGATAGGAATCAGGGAGAAAAAGAAAGCTGAAATGTAATTCAGGATGATGTAACACGTCTTTGTAGCAAGTCACCAGCCTCTCTCTCTTTCTCTCTCTTTCTCTCTCTTTCTTTTTCTTCCAAAATTAACAAGACAAAAGGGAAAAAACAGATACTTGTTATGTAACCTAAAATCCAGAAAATGTAAGTACTTTTATTAAGACTTCCATAAATTGTAAATAATTGTCTATTCGATGAACATTTCACCATATCAACACAAGCAGTGTTTTAAATCAGTCCATACCCGTCCATGAATGAGGCATTACTACACTACATCAACAATCATATATTAGAAAACAATGCATTGAAATAATATACTTGCAGCTGCTCCGTTGTCAGAGCGACTGCTATGGGAAATGAATCAGCGTTGGAATGAATTTAATGTTGCAGGTGTAAAGAACGGTAATAACAAGCAGGTTCAACCAAATGCTGTTTAAAAAAAAAAAAATGATATTCCAGATTCTCTCTTATTATCTTTCATTCTTTATGCTTTTTGTTTTTACAGTACCTCGCTCTATTCCTCTTTTACATTCTTCCTTCAGTCCCGGGTTTTTAATGTCTATAGCGTTTACTTTGTACTTTGCTATAAAAAATAAATAAATAAATAAATAAAAACTTGTTTATCTGTTTTAACCCAGTCCACCTCCTCTCTCTCTCTCTTTCTCTCACTCTCTCTCTCTCTCTCTCTCTCTCTCTATTTAGCTCTCTTGTCCCATGGGATATGCCTTTACTTAGCCCCAGCTTGATGAGCTCATTTAGCTCAGGGGAGAGTCACAGTCATTTTGCTCCAGAGAAGGCTGGAACTCCTTTTTGCAGATCTGAATATTCATGCTCAGCTCTGTCTCCTGTGCTCTCCATGGAAACACAGGCTGCCAGCAGGGCTGCGTGCCAGGGGAATGAGGAGGACCGTCCATCTCTGGGTGGGCAAGAATGCCTTGATCTGCTCATTAGGAGGAAACACTGAAGCCATATGTTCTTATACCAATAAGTGACGGGCCTATCTGTGAATGTCCGATATGATGCTGGAAATAACACTAAAACAGTCAACCTTCTCGGCCATTCATAATTTCCTGCAAATCAAGAGAATGAAGGACAGGAAACCGAGCACCATCAGTGAAGTCTTGCTATGAGTGGGCTGAGAAAAATCAAAGCAACATAACTTTTTCCCTCTTTTATTTTATTTTTTTTTTTTCCCCTTCATCACCAGAGCTGTTCCATCTCTGTTTAAGTGTTGCCTAGGAGATGGAAAACCAGCTGGCTCATGGGAGGAACGAAAAAGAGAGAGAGAGAGAGGAAAATAAAAACGTTTTGTTTCTGGTCTCATCGGACCGGAAGAGGTATGGGTGAACAAAATCTGATGCAGAATTTATAAAGTAGAGAACGTCTCGGAAATATGTTGCACAAGGACATTTGGCAGGAAACTTTATTGGCTCTTTGCCCTCATCCGTCCTCTAGCAATGACACCAGCTGTGAGCCGTGATTCGGCTCACATCTTCCGGACTCCCACACACCGACTGTTCAGGTGCCCTCGAGCTAAATATTCCCTGTTCAGATCATATGCATTATAAATGAGGACGATATTCTGCGAGGCATCTAGAGGATAAAGGTAAAGGACAGGGTTTGGACAGAACAACTTCTGACCCCTTTACAGGAAGGTGCAATGTTCACACGGATCTGATCAGTTCCCGATTCTGATTGGTCAGAAGGTTTTGGATCATTTAAAATAGACCAACTGGATAAATGTTGAATTAACATCGTATTGTTAGACCAGTCGCGAACTGGTGGTAGTCTGGGCTGTTGTTGCTGCCGTGGGCTGACAAAAAGCGTAGTTGAAGTAAAAGGAGTCTTTTTTTTTTTCAAAACAAAACATGAACTTGGCGTTCTACTGGAGCATGTAGCAACCAAAAACATGAATCAAATAATAACTCATACAGACTAGGACATCAGACTAGGGGCTTAAACAGACTGGGATACAAAAGAGACAGGGGACTAAACATACTAGACATACTAAAAAACCGACTGGTATCAACACATACTAAGGATTAAACAAAAGCCTTGTGGAGCTACTGCAGGAGCCTGAACAAGCTGATGGAGGAGACTGAAGTCTTTTATGGCCTCAATGACAATGCAGGAGTGACGTTTGGTCAGGTCTGTGCTCTAAACATTGACTTAGGTATGTGACCAGACCTAACTGCCATCTCTCCTTATTTTCTGTTCTCTCCTCTTTTGCTCTCTCTCCTCTCTCTCTCTCCTTTCCCTCTCTCTGTCTCTGTGTCGAGCTATACATGTTCACCTGAGTTGCCAGTGATCCAGTCCCCTCTGTCCTCTGGACCTATCTAACTCGTCCAGGAGTCCTGCTTCTGGTTGGATGCCCCGTGTGGTCTGCCTGGATTCGTATGGTGGCTGGGGATGGTTTCCATGAAGACTGTTCCATCATCGATTGATGCTCTGGGGACCTGTGACTTCAGTTGTTCGATAGCTCAGGACTGGAATCTCCTACAGTCTACCTGAGCCTCCGGGAACAAACTGGACTCCTTTTAATTTAAACTTTAACACATCTCCTGTTACACTGAACTTCCAGTACACATTATTATGCTGATCAATCCCTGCTATCCGTTATCACCCAGATGAGGATGGGTTCCCTGTCGAGTCTGGTTCCTCTCAAGGTTTCTTCCTATTACCATCTCAGGGATTTTTTCTTTGCCACCGTCGCCCTCGGCTCGCTCATCAGGGACAATCTTATCATTTTGATTCATACACATTGCATACACACTTACTTCTTTTTATTGTGTAAAGCTGCTTTGCGACAACGTCAATTGTTAAAAGCGCTATATAAATAAAATTGAATTGAATTGAATTGAACTTCCTGAAGGACTGAACGTACACCGATGAAGCCATCTGAAGGTTTATTATTGGACTTGGAGGCACATGGTCCCCTCAGATTCACATGGTGAGAAACAAGCTTTTGTTGCCATAGACTCTTTTTAATGTCTGACACATTGGGTAACAACTAGAACGTGTATTCTCCTGTTTTATGGAGATCACTGTTTTAACTTTGATTAGTTTGGGGAAAATAAAGTAAACATTTTTTGAAGTAATTTTTATGTTTTAATTGTTGGGGTATTGTCCGGCCAACTTGTTTTTATAGAAAAACAATCACTTGAACCAACAAACATACTGTAAGTGGGCTACAACGGAAGACCATTTGAAAGTTGGGAATAATTCATTTAGCCCACAACCAATACGACTTGAGCTAAGGTTAGTTTAAACTATTTGAACTACAAGTTAAGTCAACAGGATTTTGAACTGGGTGTTTAGGGTGCCAACTAAACAGCAATGTGAAATGTTTCATTTGGCCAGCAGATTTCTCTAAAAGTTGAGTAAACCTTTTTTTTTTTATGTTGAAGTGGCTTGCTTTTTGTATTGTTTACAGTGCAGTCATGCAATCAAACTATTGCCAATGTGAGTATATTTTATGTCGGTCTGACATGTTATAAACAGAACGTTATGAGGTAGAAACATAAAATAATGTAAGAAATCGGTTGGTCCAAAACACCTTTCTTGAATCTTAAATTGCTGCACAAAAAGGCATGAATATAATCCTTTTCAGCACTACATCAGGGCCAAGAAATTATCATTTTAATCACAGTGTCAATTTGACATTATTAAAAAAAAAATTAAAGAAAGAAACTTCATAATGAGACATATCAAGAAAATTGTTACCGGTCCGGTTTGAGGCTAAGGTAACTTAAATATCTATGCTTTACAACTTTAACTACCAGAACAGCATTTCATAAAGAACAACACATACTGTACAGCCTTCTACACGTACAATAAAAACACATTTTTAGAAATAATCCCGGTATGTGTAGATGAGGTCTCAGGTAGCAAAGGACTAAAGATCAGAATGGTGTTAGAAGAAGAATTAACCATGAACATCTGGCCAGTGTAATTAAACTTGAGCTGGCTGAAAACTACTTCACAGTTTTGACTGACCTTCTTGCAAAGCCAAACTCACTGCTTTCTCTGTGTATATTTTGCCCCATATCTGACAAAATGATGGATTACGCATACTCTTGGTTTTTGTGATACTTCTAAAAGCATACCATAGCTCCGAGCTGGATGTACGATAGGACATTAGCGGCGTTGTTTCCTACCATGAATTATCAACAATCACAGCATTGTCTTGCGCAAGCATGGACATTATCTACTTACGATGTACTTGCTTTCTGGGTGGCGAAGTTCACGGACATTGTGCAGAGCTGGACAATTTACAATGGCCAAGACCTACGGTAATGTACTTGTACACACTTCATTTTGATTTAAGACAAAAAAAAAAAAAAAATCTGTTTAAATGTTATTACAAACTATAAGGACAAAATCAGCTGAAGAGGTTAGAGGACAACTGAACAACAGTCCTTCATTTCACTGGAAGGGGACAAGTACGATTGTGGGCATACTGTATATTGGGGTATACCAGGAGTAAAATGCTTCAAGGTGTGTGATTAAAAGAAAATTAACAGCTTCAGGAGGCCTGGATTTTGACACAAACAACCAAAGAATTGGACACAAGCACTAATTTTTTTACTTTTTTTTTTTATACAAAAAAATCAGCTTTTTTTGTGTTTAAAGCTCAGTATGGCTGTCAAAGATTTTGTCTTCTGCTTTCAGAACGATGCAGGTTGTCCATCATGAAAAGACCACGGGGTTTACAAGGAGTCATTGTTTCTCATTTCGTATTATTATTACCCACCCTGCCCCACCACCTGGCCCTGCCTCAGACAGATGGTTTTGTGATGGTCCAGTTTGACATTTCTTTCTCAAACAGTCAGACTCTGGGAACAAATTTAGAGCAGATTATATTTTCCACCTGTATATAAATCACACTATAATCAGTCTGCAAGTGATCTAACACTTTCCTTTCTTTGCTTGTCACGTCTTGTCATTATCATTAAGGGTCACTGAGTGAAGCTAAATGAATCTAATTACTCCATAAAAAAAAAAAAATAAAAAAAATCATAGGACACATTTTCATACATACAGTACAGTGCATACAAAAAAAAATCCTTCCCATAGATTTTTCAGCATTCAAAACAACATCTCCTGCAGAAAAAAAAAAGGGAAAAAGGGACGTGTGTTATGAAAATTGGGATTAGAGACACTGTGTAAAAACAGATGATGACTGCAATCAGTGAAAACGTAAACAAAAATGGTTAACTCGAACCAAAACAGGAGTGAACACAGCATGAGAAGAGATGCAAGACACAAGAAACTGTACATAAAACCATTCCGGTGAAAAGCTTAAATAGTCATACTTAATAGCAAACTAAGTACAAGACAGTAAGCAACTTTTTTTAAGTTAAACATCTCTCAAAACACAAAGGCCCCAAAACACAGCACCCCAAAAAGCTTTTGTCTGGGACAGACCTTGACCTGAGCATGAGGCTGTTCCTGGAGTTCCACAGCACTGGAACAGGGTGTTTGGCACAAGAATGGATCTGGAACTTGGCATTGACATGGAGATGTAAGCATAGCGACCGAGCTGCGTGTGAGACCTAGAAGTTGGACCTTGAACTTCATCTTCAAGTTGACATAGTGCATGGTGCGCATATGGGGCTTAAAGGCATGATTTTTTACAGCCTTTCAGTGCCAATGGGACTAACAGGAAGCTATTCAGGGATAACAGGAAGTACAGTACAGACCAAAAGTTTGGACACCCCTTCTCATTCAGCAAGTTTTCTTTCTTGTGTTCTTTCTTGTGTTCTTTAGCCCAAACGCGTCTCTTCTGCTTGTTGCCTGTCCTTAGCAGTGGTTTCCTAGCAGATATTCTACATGAAGGCCTGATTCACACAGTCTCCTCTTAACAGTTGTTCTAGAGACGTGTCTGCTGCTAGAACTCTGTGTGGCATTGACCTGCTCTCTGATCTGAGCTGCTGCGATTTCTGACGCTGGTGACTCGGATGAACTTCTCCTCCGCAGCAGAGGCGACTCTCGGTCTTCCTTTCCTGGGCCGGTCCGCAAGTGAGCCAGTTTCTTTGTAGCGCTTGATGGTTTGTGTGACTGCACTTGGGGACAATTTCAAAGTTTTCCCGATTTTTCGGACTGACTGACCTTCATTTCTTAAAGTAATGATGGCCACTCGTTTTTCTTTGCTTAGCTGCTTTTTTCTTGCCATAAAACAAATTCAACCTCTTTGAATGAGAAGGTGTGTCCAAACTTTTGGTCTGTCCTGTATGTCAGAACTAATGGGAAGCATTTTGGGCTAGCACGGCTGAACATTTGAATCCTAACAGAGTTCATGCACCTGTCGTCATGTACACACTGGAAATCCATCAAATAAAAAAAGCTTTTTCATTTAAATTTAAATTTTTTCCACATTTAGCTTATCTTGAAATGAGCAAAAGGAAACAACTGAACATTTATCAAGCTTTTGGAAATATAAAGCTACCCGTTGTACTGATTGTGAGATTCTGCCAAGAGCAACAATAGCAGCGAGTCTGGCATTTGTAATGAATGTGCTAGGGTAATCATAAGAGTTTTAATGTGGCGTTCTTTTAGTAACATGAAAAACATAAATAAAAAACCTGAATCAATCTCTTTCACTCTTGCTCACGCACTCACTTGCTGAGTGGCTGATTGCGAATCACTTGCACCTAGACATTAAAGGCATATAATAAAAATGGTGCACATAATGAAATATAATGCTGCCATCACACCTGTTTAGTTTTATGAAGTTGCAAATGTGGTAATGCATGTGGTCAGAATAGCACCATAGTCACAATAGATGTCTTTTGGCACACCGACTTATGAAGCTTCATGCTCTCAGTAACTGTGCATGCAGCCTTGTACAAGACTAGTCTGAAAACGTTTTAATATGACCCCCTAAAAATACAAATCAGGAAAACTACGCTGAACACATCTTTGGAAAAGTGAACAACCATAATAACGTCGCCCAAAGTTTCAAAAAACACAAAGGCCTCAGCTGCATGTGCTGCAAGGCGACAAAATAAAATAAATGGGAAGTTCTGCCTTGAGTCTCTTCTCATTACAAGCTCTACTGACATGTTGTCATATTGCAGACTGCAAAAAGTAGAAATATTGCTAATTACAAGGATTTTTATGAAAGATTGTCTTAAAACAGTCTAAAAAATAATGAAAAAGAAAAAAAAATAATAATAATGCAGTACTCCTACTAATAGTACTACTACTACTCCTACTACTACTAATAATAATAATTAATCTGTGTCGAGATTAACCCACCTGCTTGTTTTTATTGTAGCACAAATTGTGAAAAAAAGTCTCTGGCATTTGGTCCATGTGCTTCAGGCTACAGACAAAAATTAATAACCCAGCTGAGTGTGATGGCATTCACTTAGCTGATGAATTAATAAAAACCCCACTCAAAGGCTTTGGAAGGCCATATGTTTTGGCACTCATTCTTATTGACAGTCTATGAAAACTCATAAAACTCCATATACTAGCCGGAATTGTGACCAACAATGAAAGATGACTGAATACTTGGCAAAACCCAATTCAATTAAATTAAATTTTACTTGTCTAGCAGTTTTCACAATAGCTCCTCCGACAAAGCAGCTTTAGAGACATCAGGCTGTAGATTTAGATCCATGATGAACAAGACAGTGACACTGGGAAAATAAATAAATAAATAAATAAATAAATAAAATAAATAAATAAATAATTTATGTTAAAAAAAATTAACTTTAGGTAAAAAAACTCTTTTATCTTTATATACTGTATATCACAGGTTCTGCTAATTAAGTAAGACATGTGAAGTTGCATGTGTATATATATATATATATATATATATATATATATATATATATATATATATGTTATAACTTTCATTGCTAATTCTAACCATCCATCCATCTAGGAACATCTGTAGTCCAACACTGGTGGAGACCAGTGGTGACCAATGAATGATGTATTTATTCCCATTTTCACAACTGTTGTAGGACATCCGGGTTAACATTCACACTCATATTCACAGACTACATTTGGAAACATCAATGAGCCTAACTTGCATGTCTTTGGACTGTTTTGAGGAAACCTGGGTACCCAGAGGAAACCCACCGAGCACTGGGAGAGCATGCAAACTCCATACACACAGACCCCAAGGAAGAAATCGAAACCAGACCCTGGAGGTGCAAGGTGACAGTGTTACCCACTAAGCCACCATGCCGCCAATTCTAACTAATTAACCCTTTTATTCTATATATCTAAAATGAACTGGCCTGTCCGAATTTCTCATATTTGAATTTTTAACTTGCATTCATGAATGTTTTGTTTATTTGCTAGCTACCTCAAGTTTGCCAAGCTTACTGTACATGATTTCTAAAATATTTTCTTTGCTTCTGATTTCTAAAGTGATTTTAACTTAGAATAGACGCTTGTCCACTCACGAGACTGAACCATGGCCTCTGGGGTTGTGAGGTCAAATTGTGTAAATATATTTGAAATTGCATACAAAAATTGCAAGTGAAAAATAAAGCGTTGCATGTGTAGATGAAGTCTGTTGTTATCGGTCTGTTTAAACAGTCCTTGTTATTTGTGAGATATTTTTATTAGCATGTTTTATACCCCTGTGATGAAATACAGTGTTAATTATCCCATCATCACTGTAGTGAGGTCCGGGGAAAAGTCCATCGAAAGCTTACACAGTTCTGCTAAACTCCCTCTAAACTTGACGAAGGGCTCCTTTGATTAATCATCATAGCATGAAGTGGTGATTTTGTACTGACTGCAGTTCGTCCCACAGCTGTCCACTCCTCCGTGCATCCACTCACGCCCTCAAGCAATTTGCTGAAGTCTTAATTATCATTCTACACACATGCATATATATTTGTACAGCTGCATACACGTTAAAACATGAATAAAAGCTATAAATGACAAGGGACCATGCTTTATAGAAAATCATATATTCCTGATTATCTGGAAATTTACAGGGCTGCTGTAAATTGTTTGTGTTTAGTGGGCTAGGAAGACGCTTTGTACTGTATGCTGGACTGCTGGCTTTCTATGCTTTATAACGTTTTAGTTTGATACACATAGTAATTCATTTTAACATGTGGTTTCTGAAATGTGATGTATCATCTTTCAAGACCATGCGGGGAAAAGAATTTCACTGTACAGTACTGAATATATAACTGAATAATTTTCATTTTCTTTTTATTTGAATGGCACCTGATCTTCTCAAAGAAATGTTTAGACATTTTTTTTTATGTTCGGTTTTTTTTTTTTTTTTTTACAGATTCTTACCATTTTTATGTTTTGTTGTGATGCCTTAGTTTTTTCATCATTTTAACTTACTTTATTAATATTTTTTAGAAGTTAATACTTTCTTTCATATATGATTGATTATATGGGATTCATTATTTTTTTAAATTTAGTTAAATTTTTTTTTTGTTTGTTTATTATACTTTGATTTTTCTACAAACAAGTTATATGTAATGTCTCTTCCCTTTGGAATATACTGAATATATAGAATTTTCTACATCATTTGAAATATGAATATCTGCGTAGCTACATGTCCTAGGCAAACAATCCATGCATTTAAGCATCATGTTTAAATATAATTTTTTTTTTATTAATCAGAATTCTAACAACATATTCAAACAGATAAAGATTTTGCAACCAATTTCACAAATGTTCGATATGCGCAATGCATGTGACATGACACACGTCAAGTCAGTAGTCCAGCTCCTGCCAAACACACTGCATATTTTGCGTATCATTCTCCAGCACCTCAATGATAGTCCCATAGAAAAAGGAGCATATTCTACCAGACAAAATGCATTTTCATGACATTCTTATAAAAAACGTAAAAAGTAAAACATTAAACTTAGTTAGTTTTTACATATCTGATTAAAATATGAAATCTTTTGAGTGATAGACTACGAAATAATGTCAATTTTCTTGTAGGACAATCTGTATTATCGCATTTCTACAATAATGCATTATTTTGATGATTTATTATTTGAATTTTTTTTTATTTTTTTTTTTATATTCACCCATTTCAAATCTGTGGCTGAAACATCCTCCAAAAAAGTTGGGCCAGTTGCCTGATTACTCTTGCATAACATCATCATTTCCGTTAATAACATTTTAATTAAGCATTTGGGAACTGAAGACAACAGTTGGTCGAGTTTAGCTAGAAAGAATTTTACCCGTTTTTCCATTATGCATCTGCGCATAGCTTCAGCTAGCACCCATACTCTGTGTTTACCAGCCATGCATCTATAATTAGCAGAATGCGGTTTAGCCTTCTCCTGCTTGAAGATAGTACATGGCTCTCGTTGAAAAAGATGGCGTTTTGATGGCAGCATATACAGGATATATTTCTCTACATTAATGGTGTTCTCACATCTACGCAATTTACCCAAGCCATGGGTGCTGACACAGCCTCATACAGTACCATGATTGATAATGGCTTTTGGGCCTGATGCTTATAACAGCTTGGATGGTCCTCTTCCTCAGAGAACATGATGGCTGTTGCTTCCGAAAAAGTATTTGAAATGTTGTCTCATTGAACCCCAAAACATATTTCTAGTGTGCCACTCCCCATCTCAGATAAGACAGTGCCAAGAGATGTCTTTGACACCTCTGGACACTATTGATGTTTAGCTTCCTTAAGCTTTAATGTTGCATTTGTAAAAAAAAAAAAAAAAAGAAGGTGTTTATGGACAAAGGTTTAACAAAGTGTTCCAGAACCCACATCCTGATATCCACTACAAAAGCATCTTAGTTCTTAAGATAGTGATGTCTAAGCGATCAGAGACCACACACAGTGGTTTTCAGACCTAGCCTTTACACATTGAGGTTTCCTTAACTCTACATGATGATATTAAGTATTGGATCATTTGCTGGTGCATCAATTGGAAAATCAATTAACTTCTCCCCATCCATGCTCTAGAAAGACTAGGCATTTCTTGGAAAATTCATATATACCACAACATATATAAACAGTTTCACCTGTTTACCAGCACTTGTTTGTTGCCAGCTTGTAATGTCTACTTGTCACATTGTTATTAGTCTTAAATTGTTAAGTTAAGTTAGCCTTTATTGGTCACACATACATTACTGCACAGTGAAATTCTTTATTCTTCGCATATCCCAGCTTCTTGTGCAGGCCGGGGTCAAAGCGCAGGGTCAGCCATTTTTACGGCGCCCCTGGAGCAGACAGGGTTAAGGGCCTTGCTCAAGGGCCCAACAGCAGCAACCTGGCGGAGCTGGGGCTCGAACCGCCGATCTTCCGATTCGTAACTCAGAGCCTTAACACACTGAGCCAAATGTAACTTAATTTTGATTTCATTGCCATTTCCATACTGTCCCAATTCTTTTTGTAATTGGGGTTATACATGTCATTTTTATATGAAAAATATAATTTCATATACATTTGTTAACTTTTTTTTTATATTCATACATGTTTTAAAGCCTGAATTATTTTATTTCCAAAATTGGAATTTATAATTTCTTTCATTATTTATACAGTTTCATTCTAAGAGTGAACGCTCCATTATTTCTCTACACTTTAAACCCTAATGCTCAAAGTAATTAAACATATTGAGTACTGTTAACCTAAATAATTACAATTAGTTCAAATTAATAGACCTTGATGAGTATTTAGAACTTTTTGGTACAGTGGAACCTCGGATTGCAAGTAACTCGTTTTACGAGTGTTCCGCAAGACGAGCAAAGATTTTTAATAAATTTTGACTTGAAAAATGAGCATGTCTTGGTTTACGAGTGCCGAGTTTTTTGACACCGACACACACACACCAACACACACACACATTCTCGCCGTTACCCCCCCCGGCTTCACACAGATACACACACTCTGCTCTACGATTCTGTGATTCTTTTCAAAGGTAAGGTGCTGGTTCATTTGTTTGTTTGTTTTTTACTTTGCAGCAGTGATTCTGTTAGTCTGCGCTCACGCGAGTGTCATTCGAGAAGTTTCTTTTTTCCGACTAAAACAGTGTATCCGTTGTGTGTGTGTTTGTTGTGAAACTTAAAATGCGAGGTGGGGGAGGGAGGAGGAGTTTTATGGTGTGAGACGAGGCAAGGGAAGGGGCTAATTCCACACACACACACACACCCACACACCCACACATATACATGGCGCCTGTGCGCACAAACGGAAACACTTATCTGTTGGGGTTTATTTTAACTTTTTTAAAGGTAAAGTGCACGTTAACTTGTTTTATTTTTACTTTATATATTGTATTAATTATTTTTCTGTATTTATTTTTTTGGGCTGTGGAACAAATTATTTGAGTTTTCATTATTTCTTATGGGATTTGATTTGGTTTACGAGTGTTTGGGAATACCAGCCCGCTTCTGGAACCAATTATGCTTGTAATCCAAGGTTCCACTGTATTTAGGAGTTAGGTGAACAAATTTGATATTTTAAGTAACTGTAAGTATTTAAGTAACAGTAACTGTCACCTTAAAGTTCCAACAACAAATCTTTCAGACTAGAGATTTTGTGTCTGACGTTATCAGGGCAATAGGGCACTGGTGGCTCAGTGGTAGGTGTTTTGCTTGCCATGTGAAAGGCCTGGGTTCAATTCCCAGCTGGATGAAGTGCCTGTCCCAAGCCCAGATAAAATGGGAGAATTGCGTTAGGAAGGACATCTGGCATAAAACCTGTGCCAAGTTTGTGTACGGACTGGATTGTCTGCTCTAACAACCCATTGCCGTGAGCAGCCGAAAGACCAACAATACTTTATTTGATTTGCAACAACAACAAAAAAAATTATAATAGATATTAAATAGAGTACAACAAACTCAAAAACTGATAGTTCTGTTTACTTAAAATTGAAAACATAATTACAAAAAAAAAAAAAATTATGTAACTGATTACCTCAATTTTTTTTTAGCTTTGCCAACTTATTCGGGTTTAAAGTGTATATCATCCCCTGCTACACTAATGCACTTATCACAGTGTTTCACTAGTGCTTAGATCGAGATCAGGACAATAACTCCCAAACAAGTTCCTTCCACAGATGTGGTTGTTTAATGGTTGTGTGTACAGTTCCCATACACAAGTTATCAATTGATATTCATGGATCTGGGGTTTCATCGCTGGATGATGTCAGTGGGCTACAAGTCAACTAAGCCGAGATCGTCATTCACGGATGCACAGCCTTCTTTAAAATGTTTGCACTATTCAAAGACTAAGAGTCTCATCACTCTTACTCCCATCAGGTCTCCCGTAAATATCAGTCTGTTTTACACCTTCTCTAATTAGAAATGTCCTAACAAGTCCCGGTTTGACTTGAACACACCTCATCTATTATTCTAGTGAAGCACTGATTCAGTATGTGTACGGTTTTAGATCATAATAAAAATGCATTCATCCCATGTGTACATGTTTGTCCCGTATTATAAAAAAAAATTTCTGTAGACTTCTTGGCTGCAACATTTTGAAGAAGCAGAAGTAGTTAAATGTATATGCGGCAGGAATGGATTACGAGGCCAAAAATATTCTTGACATAATTTATTTCCTCTGCTCTTCTTTTTTTTTTTTTTTCCTCCAGCACAGGAAATGTGGGCATCAGTAATTTTATGCTTGTGTACAGCACAACCATGTTACATTTATTTATTATTCAAAGTCATGAGCAGACACACAGGCAGCTTGGCATCTGGACAAATGGCCAAAATGGCCCTTTGAGACAGTGAGAGGCGGTGAGGAGGAAATAATGAAAGGAGTGGAAGAATACAGCATGAGGAGAGCTGCAGAAAATTGTGACATTTTTCCTCTGACTCTTTTATTTCCTGACCTTCATGAGTTCCTGGTTGCCCACACTACCCTTTTGTCCCTTTTACCAAAGAAAGGAAGATAATCACAATAATTATTCCTTGGTATCAGTCAACATGTCATAACTAAGGGTGGGATAGTGAGAGAGAGGACGAAGGAGAGAGAGATAATGGAAGAAAAGAATGCAAACTGTTGTAATGTGCACCATTATATCTGGAGAGATATTATTATGTCACAACGGTATGTTTCTGGAATATTCCTGTCATCTTAAGCAACACTGTAATTTTTGTTTTTATAAAATTGATATAAAACAGTGAATGGTTTTGAAGTAACAAAGGAGAAAGTAGAAGAAAAATCTATATTTTTCACATATTTCTGAAAATCACTACCATCAGCAAATATTCAGTCCGCATAATGACTTGGCACAGGTTTTACACCAGATTCCCTTCCTGATACAACCATCCCATTTTATCTGGGCTTGGTACCGGCACTGCATACAGTGGCTGAGATTTGTGCATTGGGTGGGAATCGAACCCAGGTCTTCCACATGGCAGGCAAGAAACCTACAACTAAGCCTAGCGTTACTATTGTAAATCTAAAATGTATTATCCTTGTCATGTTTAAACTGATAGAGTGGAACCTCAGATTGCGAGTACCGCAGTTTGCGAGTGTTCTGCAAGACAAGCAAAGATTTTTTAATAAATTTTGACTTGGAAAACGAACAAGTCTTGGTTTACGACTAACAGATATCATATAGCATGCATGCGCTTCTTGTTTTGACCCCCCCCCCCCACACACACACACACACCCCTCCTCCTTTCGCCTTCACACACACATGCACACACACACACACACACACACACACACAGTCTCTGCTCTACACAGAAACACTGCTCTGTCATCATTCTTTTCAAAGTTAACATGCAGGTTAGTTTGTTTTATTTTTACATTTATTTTAGTTTTAGTTTATAGAAGAGGGAGAGGGGAGCACGCACATCGCCTGCACGCACAAACGTTTTTTTTTTTTTTTTTTTTTGTTACATTTTTTTTTCTGTTACATCTCACTTATTTGTCTCGATTTACTTTAAAGCCACAAAGCCACATAGCGACCTATGAATCAATTAAGCAAAAAAATATTCAAAACAAATTAAATAAAACAACTTGTGGCATGAATGAGTGAGAAACATATATAGGCAATGGCAGATGATCAGGCTAATGAATAATATGTGATCTGAATTCTAATTGGCCAATTTTTGACTTTTGCACAGGATTTTACATTTCAACAAGGAATCCTTGACATCATATTGTACTAACAAGAGTCTCATATGCAATAGTACAACAACCCAAAAATGGAGCTCCTCCACCACCATAATGCCTGAAATGTTTGGTAAAGGAATAAAATAGCCCAGATTTAGAAAGATCATCGACATTGGGGTACTCATCTTAATTACACCTATATATGCCTATTATTACAGAAATTATTATTCTTAAATGATTATTTTCTTCACTTTGACCTAAAATCTGTCCCTCATTATGAATTATATGTGACTGAAAGACTTAACTGATCAACAGTTGGCTAACGCACATGGTACTGTACAAAGCAGGCACAAACACTCTGTTCAAAAACACCTATGATTTAGCTTTGAATAAAATCAGACCTGCCTTTATTATATTAAAACATGTCTGAGATTACTTCACCAGTTTTGAAGGTCAGATAAATCTATGATCATATCAAAACATCAGCAATCCAATACTGTTATCTCAGTACTCCATGTATGAAGAACAAATCATGTCCTGCTTTTGCTTTGTGTTTATTTTCTTCTTCTTCTTCTTCTTCTTCTTCTTCTTCTTCTTTTGTAAACACACATTTGAGCTTAATTCTCATTCACCGTTTAAGGTTTGGATTCATGATGAGTATTTGGACCTATATCAGATTCCCAAACTTCATCCTTTCAAATGCAGATCAGCAGGAAACCATTTGAATATGCGGTTAATTAACAAAACAAATGTAGATGGAAGAAAGTGCACACGTGCAGTAAAAAGCACTCTATATGATAATAAGTCACATTTGTTGTCAGCACATTACACACTGAAGCGATCCTGGAGGGTGCTGTTGTTTCGCCGAGATAAACTTGCAGGTGGAATGAGAACTTCTTTTTAAAGCTACTCACCATCTGAAGCGAAAGTGGTGAACTTCTGAATGCAGCATCATACCATCTGTTCCATCTCAGATCCTAAATTAGTAAGCAGAGTTGGTGAAAGCATCCAAATTCTTCGCCCGAGTAAAAAAGGTGACTACTTTCCACAAAGTTATTAGTTAAGCAAAGTTGAACAGCTTTAAATTCCTCAGTTTAAGTTGCTTTTGATCGGAAATCAATAGGAAGAAACATAGGAAGACATTAACTAAGGCTAATCTCAACCTGTCTTACATGTAAGGCCACTGTGCCAACATTTATCAATAATAATACGAATAGGTTATCTGTATTAATTAATGAAGCTCTGTTTATGTGTCTTTGATGCCACAACATTAAACTGATGATTATTAAAACCACCTCATCATTATTAGGTATATTGACTCATTAAAGCGGTCTCATACAGTATTACAAATCACATCAATTAGCAATTTTTCATAGATAAATATGGTCATATTCGATTCAATTTATTATTATTATTTTTTCCATACAGGATTCCTTCTTTTAACAGTTAACACAGATTTACAGAATCAAGTCATTTACAGTAGAAAACAAACGTTTCCCCCACTAATGGAAGACGAGTTGCATAACTGCAAGGTTTATATACAGATAAATAGAAAATAAAAGAAGATGAAGAAGAAGACCTTTTTGATCTCTGCTTATACATTTATTTCTTGTTTGCCATGATTGTGGAAAAAAAAAAAAAAAAAAAAACCACCTGCAAGCTTATACGGATTCTGAGAGAATTCTTTAATTGGCCTACAAAATTGCCTTGTCACTTCTGTAATTCACAAGGCACTGGCATTTATTTAGCGAGGTGAATAAAGAAATGTTCCCAGAGGATTTCGGTTCAATAGGAAAAGCTTATTCATTGCAAAGTGTACGCATTCCTCTATTTGCTGAAAGAATATCAAAGTACTCTATGAGACCTGTGAGTTGGAAGACGTGTACTGATCAACCATCAGACAAACAGGTAAAGAGAATAACATAATTATCTTATTATAGTGACACCTGCCAAGGAGTGTGGTATATTAGCCAGCAGATAAACTGTCAGATCCTGAAGATGATGTGATGGAAACAGGATAATTGGGCAAGCATTAGGAACTGAGCGACTTTGACAAGGATCAAACTGTGATGGCTAAATGATATCTGTATGTCGTAAAAAGAAAAAAAAAAATGCAGTTCTTGTGGGGTGTTCCTGTTGAGCTGTGGTCAGTATCTACCAAAAGTGGTGAACCAACCACAGGGCCATGGGTGGCCAAGGCTCAATGATGCATATGTGTGAAGGCTGGCCCAGGTAGTCTGATCCAATAGATGGCAATTTGATAAGAAATTTAGTGGCGGTTATGATAAAAGCATCAGAATACACAATGCATTACATACAGTTTGATGCATATGTGGCTGCATAGTCATAGAACAGTCAAGGTGACCTTGCTGACCTGTGTCCACTGCCAAAAGTGCCTACAATGGGCACATGAGCATCAGAACTAGACCGTGCAAACGTGGAAGAAAGTCTAATTTCTTCCATTGATTAGGCCTGGTCTAATCAATCACATTGTCTTTTACCCATCATGTGGATGGGTGTGGGCGTCAAGTGATGGCACCAGGATGCTGTATGGGACGAAGGGAAGCTGGAACGATAGTGTGATGCTGGTAAGCCTCGGGTCCTGCCATTCATGTGGATGTGGCTTTGACACGTACCACCTGCCTAAACACTGTTGCTGACCAAGTACACCCCTTCATGGCCACAATATTCCCTGATGTCAGTGGCCTCTTTCAGCAAGATAGAGCACTCTGACATATTGAAAAAATTGTAAAGGAATAATTTAGGGAACATAAACAAAGATGTTGACTTGGCCACTGAATTACACAGATTTTAATCCTAATTAGCACCTGTAGGATTTGCCGGACTAACACCAATCCATGGATGTTCCAAATGACAAATTACAGGACTAAAGGATCTGCTGCTAAGGTCTAGATACCAGATACCACAGCACACATTCAGAGGTCTAGTGGAATCCATGCCTTAATGGATCAGAGCTGTTTTGGCAGCAAAGGGGGGCCTGCTCAATATTAGGCAGGTGGTTTTAATCTTATTTCTGATCAGTGTACAATTTAATGGATTCTATTGTTCCTAAGAGCAGGGCTGAATGTTTGCAAGTAGCAATGTACCATGCGGTGCTATTGATTTTTGTGTAGGTTTGCTAATACAGCAAGTGAGTGGACACAGATGAAGTTCCAGCATAATGGATTTTTGATGGAGGATCCTGCAGACACTAGATCTACAGAATTTTTAGTATTTGACTAGTGCACCGTTTTGTTATTGATATTCATTTTTCCCCTGACATGCTCTTTATGCTGTTTGCTCATTGCTTGTTTTATTTTCAGCTAACTCTTGGATCAGGTGTTTTGTTTCGACACTATTGTTAATAACGTCCGCTTAACCTGCACCTTTGTTCTCCACTGCAAATCCTGACACATAAGAGGGCTCTATTATCAAACCATTTGTGTGTGTGTGTGTGTGTGTGTGTGTTTACATATTAAAATATGAATATGAGATATGAGATAATATCATGCAGAAAAATCTAATGTAACTTCTAACATGCTTCTTTTTTAGATGAATATTGCCCCATGATATATAAATACTAATAGGAGCATTTTTGGTACTATGCCCAAATGTCAAAACTGTGAATATGGTGTGAAGATGTGAGTGTGGTCAAAGTTTAATTGATGGACTAAGGGTTTCACTGCAACACAATATAAATCTAGAATTGTCATATCAATGTCATTTTTGCTTTATTTTGCAAGACACCGCCAACAGATTTTCTTTTCTAATTTTGAAATCAGCCTGAACTTGTGATATACAATTTAATATCAACAATACTTTGCTGCTGGTATTATGTAACAAAACAAATGTACAGATGTAACAAAACTAGTGCAAATTAAACCAAGGCATAGATGGAGCTATTGAGAGACATTGGACTAAAAAACAACTTTACACTACAGTATCCCATACAGTTTTGTTAAGTACAGTGGAACCTTGGATTGCAAGTAACTCAGTTTACGAGTGTTCCGCAAGACGAGCAAAGATTTTTAATAAATTTTGACTTGAAAAACGAGCATGTCTTGCTTTACAAGTGCCAAGTTTTTTGACACTGACACACACAAACTCTCTCGCCTTTACACCCCCCCTCCACGGTTTTACACAGACACACACACACTCTGCTCTACACAGAAACTCTGTTCTGTCGCGATTCTTTTCAAAGGTAAGGTGCTGGTTCATTTGTTTTTTTGTTTTTTTTACTTTACAGCAGTGATTCTGTTAGTCTGCGCTCATGCAAGTGTCATTAGAGAGATTTCTTTTTTTCCCATTAAAACAGTGTGAAACTTAAAAAGCGAGGTGGGGGGAGGGAGGAGGTGTTTTACTATGTAAGACGGGGCGAGGGAAGGGGCTAATTCCACACACACACACACACACACACACACACATACACAAATACACGCCGCCTGTGCGCACAAACGCAAACACTTATCTGTTGGGATTTATTGAAACTTATATTATATTGTTTTAATTATTTTTCTGTATTTATTTTTTTGGGCTGTGGAATGAATTATTTGAGTTTTAATTATTTCTTATGGGAAGATTTGATTTGGTTTATGAGTGTTTGGGAATACGAGTCTGCTTCCGGAACGAATTATGCTCGTAATCCAAGGTTCCACTGTTATATAACATATAACTTGGTGTTCACACAACATAAAAATCGCACAATGCCCTATTTCACAGAATATTTTGCGGACATTAAACAACACGTGTCTGCTGGAGTAACTGCAGCTGCAGTAACACTGTGTAAATGTCCTTTTTATTGGCTTTGACACTTTCTATGCACATTCACGGAACAATTAAATCACTCACAGCTATGTGTTGCACAGCTTGTAGTTTCACTATACTGATCATGTGACCAAAAAAAAAAATAAGGTTAAAATAAGGATAAAATAAGGTTATGTCGCATGTTCCATATTAAATGTTTTGTTACCAACAACTTTGCATGCCAATAAATTATTTATATGACTAAAATTCAAAATTGTGTTTTGTGTTTTTTTTCTCTTGGACTGTTCTTTTTTTATGGAAATAATATAGGCGGCAATCAAACAAGTTCCTACAAATTCACTGTTACTATGGAAATTATAGCATATTAAAATTAGCTATGATTTTTTTCCCCTGCACTCCTGTCAGACCTGTCATAGAATTTTTCCATCAAGCTGTCAGTAAAGTAAGCTGGCAATGCCACGTGTGTTGAATAGCCGGGCTCCCTAACTCCCTAAGAAATCTCAGTGGTCACCCAAGTTACAATACCATTTTTAGCTTTTCCTCCCTCTGAGCCTCTCTCTCTCTCTCTCTCTCTCTCTCTCAAGTAATCGCTGAGTCTAATTCATCTTCTTGTCAGCTCAATCCTGCACTAACCCCAGTACTCATAAAGTGCCTTCCTGACATCTCTGCCCTATCTGTCATTTTATTAATGTGTCACTTGTCCCTGGAAATGTTCCTTCTGCTCTTGAACTCGAAACTGTCACCCCTACTTGTAAGAAATCTTTTATCAACATCTCAATTCTATACTTTAGCTGAAGAATGATTTAAAAATAAATAACAAAATCAATAAAAAATAGCCTTTTATCATTTTACCATCTGTGATCTACTTTTGAACTATCATTCATTCATTCATTCGTCTTCAGTGCTTTATACTGTTCAGGTGAATCCGGAGGCTGTCCCTGGCTCGTTGAGCACAAGGCAGAAGAAATCCCCGTCCATTGAACGGCTTCTACTTTTTCCCTAAATTGCACGATGCACATATTATTCTCATTACTTAGCCCAGCATTGAGCACAATCTATAACTTTGTGGCTGCCAACTACAAAATCGCATGTATAATATCACAGTATTGCACATGAGCTCTGCTTTTCTGTAACAAAACACAAAACATCACAAATTATCAAAAAATGTCATTGGCTTATTCCCAGTGGATCATATTTGATGCATAAATATGTCAGTCATTTCCATCATCAACACTTCTTAATGGAAAAAAAAAAACTATGTTTTCTGGTCACTGCACTGTAACCTTATAATTGCATGTGGGTTTTTTTTGTTTTTTTGGGGGGGAGGTTTTGCTGATTAAAAAAATGCAACAGAAGGAAAACAAATGTTGACTGTCACTCAGATTTTAAAATGAATGTAGTAAAATTATGTATGTATTTGTTGTTTATGTATCAAAAGTAGTACAGCAGGTAATGTATATATGTGCTGTACTGTATATGCTTAGGTAATTTCGGAGTTTGATTTCCACCTCGGGATCTGTGTACATGGAGTTTGTATGTTCTCTCCGTGCTTGGTGGGTTTCGGCGGGGTATTCCGGTTTCCTTCCACAGTACAAAAAATGCAGATTAGGGTAATTGGCATTCCCAGGACCCCCACTACACTGTTTATGGGGAATAAAGCATTATAGACAATGAGTGAGTGAGTGAGTGAGTGAGTGAAAAGTCGTGCTGTTGTATTACATTTCATGATTTTTTTAAGGTTTGATTCCCATATAGCCACTTTAAAAATGTATACACTTTCTTTAGAAAAAGAAAAAAAATAGCGAAAAAAAAAAAACTGGTTAAAACAATTTCTATTTAATCCTTATATTTAGCAGAGCTTATAAATCAATACTGTATGCAGTTCTGTATGTGCATTCAAGACTTATTAAATTCTGAGACTGTGCAAAATAAAATGCACATAATATATATTGTATGACTTGTCAGTGAATATGAAACATACATAACAAGCTCAGGGTTAAAAATATAAAACGATCATTTAAAACAATAGATGCCAATCAGATATTTAACAATATCCATTACAAGTACTGCAATGTCCGCGCATAACACAACAGCTTACTGCCGAAATGTTTGACCTTGACTTTTGGTTGAAGGCACGAACTTAATGTGATGTGAAGCTACATGTAATATCATGTACTCATTTCTTTCTCTTACTCTGTACCAATGGACTTAACTAACTACCCAGCTTGCTATACAGTTGCCTTTCACACTGTGTTAGGTTTCTGGGCAACCGGAAAATATGACTGGGCAGAACATTGACCACGCCAGTTCCCTGGGAACCTGGTAAAGTTTTTTTTTTTTTTTTCTCTTATTGTATTCAAATATTAGAGTTTAGAGCCACTTCAGACATCATCTTAAAAGAAATGTATATAGGCATGTTTTTTATTTACTTATTTTTGTTTTATTAATATTCCACTGTATATTCTTATTTAACTTCATAGATAACACGCCTTTCTGCTTCCTAGATTACTGCTAGACATAACTTCATCCTTCTATTGTTTACATGCAATGCATTAATTTTTAACGAGATGGACTGAAGTTATACTTGTCTTCAGAGACTTGAAGAAGGTTTTCAGGCACAGCACTCTCTGCTTGCTACCATCTCTTTGAGCTCCTGAGTTTTTTTTTTTTTCTTTTTTCCTTTAAAGGTTCCATGCTAAGGTGTTTTTATTTGGTGTGCAGCAGTGTGTAGCTGTTGTGAAAGTGTTGTCTGTTTGGCCTGAAGTGTATAAGATGACACCAGCTGGGGGAAGCCGTCAATGTGAGAAAACAAGGTTCAGAAATTCTGGAATAAATGTAAACACCGCTGTCTGTTTGGGCAGCAGGAGGATGAGCTGTGAGAAAAACTCGCTTTTTAGCGACTACTTCAGCAAAGGACATACACATTAGACAAAATAATGTTTGAACGCTGCAGGATGACTCTAATAGACTAGATACACATCCTTAAAAACGCATGCACCTGATTCATTATGATGTTGCAACATGTTAGAGCTCTGATGTACATAGCGTTGTCTGAATCTGCGATGTGTTACTTACGATATATTGCATGAATAAAAATTTTTAAAAATGGTTGGTTAAAAAATCTTTGTGTAGCCAGGTGGGAATAGTACATGCAATTGTTATGTACGCCACCAGATGGCACTGCCATTTGGGGGCACCCTTGAGGATACAGAGGGATAACGGTGAATAAAAAAAAAAAAAAAACACGTCAGACCGTCAGCTGCATCATTGAAGCACGTTATGTTTCAGATACATCTGATTGTTCTATCCAGGTAAATATGTTGTAACTTGAGCCTGTTGCATCAAAATATTTTGGTAGCAATGTTCATGAGTGTACTATACAGAAATACTGTTGTATTTTAGTGGCTAATATTGTTGTTTATGTTGGATGTTAACAGAGAAAAGATTCTGTGAACAGAGAAAGTATGACTCATGACTCACTCTTCAATGAACAGTATTTTGTTTTCTGTTATCACAGAGGAAGGAAAGCCAAATGGTTAAAGCTAACTGCAGCTAACTCCTTGCCAATCCCATACATAGGCTACATTGAGTTGGATGTGCAAGCTATGGGGTTTACTGTACCAGAGTGTGGGTTTTTTGGTTGTCTGGGATTCAGCCCCAGGAGGCTTAGTTTCAAAAGATTCTAGCAATGGATGGGTGCGGAGCAGCAGATAATGAAAGAATCATCCAAGCCTGAAAAATCACCCCAATACTTATAGGAATGAATGTGATTAAGAGCTGGCTATTGCCATTTCTGACTCTGTCTTTGGTGGAGAGCTAAATTCAGTTTGGAGAGAAGCGTTTCAGGAAGTGCAAACACAGGACATTGTAGGAAAGACATCGGCAGCCATGGTAGCTGGTAAAACAGCACATGTACCAGCAGCTTCAGTTGCTACGGTGTATGCAAAAGGGCTCGGGGTGCCTGAATGACCAGACTTTGATGCTGTTAGAGCTTACTAATGCAATATTACCCAGTGGTCTTGTGGTCGTCCCTACTCTGGTAGAGCCTAACAAACCGGTGAACCCAGTCCAAGTAGTGAATCTTGCACAGGACAATTTGTGGTTACCGTCCAGAATGAAACTTGGTGTTCTCAGTGTGGTTGAGTGTGTTAAGGAAGCAGTGGAGGTAAATTCAATCTATCTGCTGACCATGATGAAGTGTCCATAGGCACGAAGGAGATGAAGACAGATGGTGAACTGCAATCATTACTAGATCAGCTAATTATTGGTGGTTCACTGTATGAACAGGCTAACTTAGCAGCACTGTTAGCCCAGTATGCGGATGTTTTTGCCTTCAAAGATGAGGACTGACAAGGTCAAGCATGAGATAAATCTAGTGCATAATGTCCCAGTCACTCAGCCGTATAGACCAATACCACCAACACAGTGCAAAGAGGTTAGAGAGCACATAGTGCAACTGCTAAAAAAGGGCTTCTACAAATCACTCGTGCTTATGCTTCACCCATTGTACTTGTTAGGAAAGCAGATAACAACTTAAGATTGTGTGTGGACTACCGGCGACTAAGCTCATAGACAAGATGTGACGCCTTTCCTCTACCATGCATTGACAAGTGCTTTGATGCATTGCATTGGGCAAAGTATTTCTCAACCATAGACCTTGCTAGTGGTTACCACCAGGTAGCTGTACATGAGAGGGACTGACACAAGACTGCCTTTACGAGCCCTTTTGGACTATTTAAGTACACCTGACCTCCATTTACTGTTTGCCAGACTAAGATATCATCCAAGTACACAAGCATTATCTGGAAGACCTAGTAGTTCATGCAGGCCACCATGAGTTACTTGGTCTTCCAGGCAATGCTTGTGTAATTGGATGATAGTCTATTCACCAACTTTTGAGGACCACCTAGTGTGACTACAAACAACATTGCAGAGACTCAAAGAAACGAGTCAAGGTAGAGAAATGCAATTTTCTTCAGCCCAGTGTCCTTGGTCACCATATCTGCGCTGAAGGCATGGGCGCAGATCCCGACAAGGTAGTAGCAATGAAACAGTGGCCTGTACCTGCTAAAGTCAAAGATTTAAGATAATTTTGGGGATTGTGTGGCTACTACAGGAGATTTATGCAGGGGATTTTTCCAACTGGCTGGTCCTTTTACTTGTTTAAAGATTTGAAAATTATCATTGAATAAAACACTGCTGTAATGGTAAAATAAGCAACTTCTGGTTTAATAATAATTATTAGCTTTAAAACAAACCGCTCGCAAATTTGAACGTAAATGGCGCCAAACTAAATTGATAGTATTCAAAATAGCTTGGAAGGAGAGCATCCTGAACTATAAAAAAGCTCTCAGTGATGCTAGATCAACGTATCTCTCCACTCTAATAGAAAATAACAAAAACAACCCGAGATTTTTATTTAATACCGTAGCTAAATTAACTAAAAACAAGACCACTGCAGAAATCTCCACAACAACATCATGCAGTAGTGAGGATTTCATGAACTTTTTCAATAATAAAATCATAAATATTAGGCAAAAAATTCAGGCTTTGAAACCAGACAATTTAAATAATTCAGATGATCTAACCACATCACATCAGAACTTAGAACACTTTACTCCCCTTGAAGCGAGGGAACTAATTTCACTCATCTCTTCTTCAAAATCGTCAACCTGTATATTAGATCCTATACCGACACATTTTCTCAAACAGATAGTACCAGCAATAATAGAACCCTGTTGAAAGTAATTAACTGTTCACTCAGTAGTGGGTATGTCCCCAAATCCTTAAAATTAGCCGTTATTAAACCGCTAATCAAGAAACCTGACCTTGACCCCTGTCTGCTTTCTAATTACAGGCCGATATCAAACCTTCCGTTCATCTCCAAGATTTTGGAAAAGGTAGTATCACAGCAGCTATGTTCACATCTACACAGAAATAGCATAAATGAACTGTATCAGTCAGGGTTTAGGCCTCATCACAGCACAGAGACAGCACTTGTTAAAGTAGTAAACGACCTCCTATGGGCCTCTGATCAGGGTTGCGTCACTATACTTGTGTTACTGGACGTCAGTGCAGCTTTTGACACCATTGATCATAGTATTCTCCTTCACAGATTAGAAAATGTAGGAATTAAGGGAACTGCCCTCTTGTGGCTCAGATCCTATTTAACTGATCGTTATCAGTTTGTAGATTTAGATGGTGACCATTCCTCATGTTCTCAAGTGGAGTTTGGTGTTCCACAGGGCTCAGTTTTAGGCCCACTGCTGTTTTCTCTTTACATGTTTCCTCTGGGCAACATAATTCGTAAACATGGTATTAGTTTTCATTGTTATGCTGATGACACACAATTATATGTCTCAGCAAAACCATATGAGAAAAACCAGTTTGCTAAAATTGAGCAGTGTGTGCAGGACATAAGAGATTGGATGTTAATTAATTTTCTTCTGCTTAATCCTGATAAGACAGAAGTTCTAGTCATAGGACCACAAGTAGCTAGAAGTAAGCTTTCTGATCAGACTGTAACTTTAGATGGCCTTTCTGTTCCATCAAGTGCAACAGTTAAAGACCTCGGTGTGATTATAGATTCCAGCCTTTCGTTTGAAGCTCATGTAGATAATATCACCAGGATAGCTTTCTTTCACCTTAGAAATATTGCCAAGATAAGAAACATATTGTCACTAAATGATGCAGAAAAACTAGTTCATGCTTTTATCACCTCTAGGTTGGACTATTGTAACGCCTTACTGTCTGGTTGTTCAACTAGGTGTATAAACAAGCTTCAGTTAGTACAGAATGCAGCAGCGAGAGTCCTCACTAGAACCAGAAGATACGAGCACATCACCCCTATCTTATCTACACTGCATTGGCTCCCTGTGAAATTTCGCATCGATTTTAAGATACTACTTTTGACATTTAAAGCACTAAATGGTCTCGCGCCACAGTATTTGAGTGAACTGTTAGTGTCTTACGATCCGCCACGCCTACTTCGATCAAAGGATGCAGGCTGCCTGTCAGTACCACGTATTATTAAAACTACAGCAGGGGGCAGAGCTTTTTCTTACAAAGCCCCAAAGTTATGGAATAGTCTTCCTGTTAATGTTCGGGACTCAGACACAGTCTCAGTGTTTAAGTCTAGGCTAAAAACTTATTTATTTAGCCAAGCATTTTTGTAAATAGATTAACCTTAGGTAAAGGAGCAGATCTGGGGGACTCATGGACGTAGAGTATTCTGGTGAACTGGTATGTTTAGATGCTGTCCTCCCCACTCTCATTGTTCACTCAGGTTTGTTGACGGTGAGGTGATTGGTTGCTTTACATCTCAGGGAGCCCTCATGTTTGTGTTTCCTTCTGGCTCTCCCTTTTAGTTATGCTGTTATAGTTAGTCCTGCCGGAGTCCCTGCTTGCACTTTGCACTAATATACATTCACCTTATACATGTTGACTGTGACCATACCTAACTGCCATCTCTCCTTATTTTCTGTTCTCTCCTTTTCTGCTCTCTCTCTCTCTCCCTCTCTCCTTTCCCTCTCTCTGTCTCTCTGTCGAGCTATACATGTTCGCTCCTGAGTTGCCAGTGATCCAGACCCCTCTGCCCTCTGGAGCCGTCTAACCCGTCCTGGAGTCCTGCTTCTGGTTGGAGATCCCGTCACATGGATGCCCCGTGTGGTCTGCCTGGATGCGCTTGGTGGCTGGGGATGGTTTCCATGAAGACTGTCCTATCATCGATTGATGCTCTGGGGACCTGTGACTTCAGTTGTTCGATAGCTCAGGACTGGAATCTCCTACAGTCTACCTGAGCCTCCGGGAACAAACTGGACTCCTTTTAATTTAAATTTTAACACATCTCCTGTTACACTGAACTTCCAGTACACATTATTATGCTGATCATTCTCTGCTATCCGTTATCACCCAGATCAGGATGGGTTCCCTGTTGAGTCTGGTTCCTCTCAAGGTTTCTTCCTATTACCATCTCAGGGAGTTTTTCCTTGCCACCGTCGCCCTCGGCTTGCTCATCAGGGACAATCTTATCATTTTGATTCATACACATTGCATAAAAACTTACTTCTTTTTATTGTGTAAAGCTGCTTTGCGACAATGTCAATTGTTAAAAGCGCTATATAAATAAAATTGAATTGAATTGAATTGAATTAGCAACCAGGTGGTTGAGGTGCTGTGTTGCTGAAAGGAAAGTCAGGGGTTTAGGAATCACTGGGACCAAATTTGAACAATTTGACTTTGGCGCAAATTAATATATTTGGCAGCTATCAAACGCTGCTCATTGCCCTGAGAATGAAGTCCCTGCAGTGAAGCGTGGTGGTGATGGAAATGCTTTTAATAAGCAAGGGCTGGGCCCTTGATGAGCATGCCGGAGGTGACAAACCTGAGATAACAATATGAAGAAACCTTGAGAGCATCCAGACTGAACAGGAACGTCACCTCAGCCACAAAGTGGTAGGCCACATAAAATCACAAAGCGATGTGCAGATGCTGAGACACATAGTTCACAGATGTTGCCACTTAGTCAATAGCTACAGACCTCCAAATTTGTGGCCTTCAGATTAGCTCAAGAACAATCCATATAGAAGTTCATGGAATGGGTTTCCTTGGCCAAACAGCTGCATCCAAACCTTACATCACCAAGTGCAATGCAAAACATCGGATGCAGTGGTGTAAAGCACGCCACCATTGGACTCTAGAGCAGTGGAGACGTGTTCTCTGAAGTGACAAATCATGCTGGGCTGTTGGCAGGAGAACGGTACTTGTCTGACTGCATTGTGGCAAGTGTAAAGTTTGGTGGAGAGGTGAGTTATGATGCGGGGTTGTTTTTCACATGTTGGGCTTGGATCCTTAGTTCAATTTCATGCTTCCAACTTTGTGGGAACAGTTTGGAGATGGCTCCTTACTGTTCCAACATGACTGTGCACCAGTGCACAAATCTAGGTCCATAAAGACATGGATAAGCGGGTTTGTTGTGGAAGAGCTTGACTGGACTGCACAGAGTCCTGACTTCAACTCAAGAGAATACCTTTGGGATGAATTAGAGCGGAGACAGGCCTTCTCATCCAACATCAGTGTCTGACCTCACAGAATGCTCTTCAGAAGAATTGTCAAAAATTCCCATAAACACACTCCTAAACCTTGTGGAAAGCCTTCCCAGAAGAGATGAAGGTTACTCGAGTTCATATGCATGTAAAGACAGGCGAGTGAATACTTTTGGCAATATAGTCTATGTATTAACCCAGGGGGTATGGGATGAGGTGAATATGTATGTAAAAACAAGCGTCGTTCCATTGCGCTACAGCAACACTACACCAATGGTAACAATACAGAATGTGGGAAAGTTCAAGAGGTGAGTACTTACCCATGCAGAAAATGATGTAATTATTCTTAAACAAAGAATGACTCTGCATGTGTAGGGCGTTTTAATATTCTGCCAGTCTGTAGGCTGTGAATAAAGCACTTGATTTTATAGCAGGAGTTAAGAAAAGTCTACGGCTTTCAGAAACTTCATGTTCATGTCAGAATTTCAACATGTGAAGGCTTTTCCCAAGCTGACATTCACATGTATCTTGTATAATACGCTGCCCATTTCTATCAGTGTCGAGTCTCTTCCTGGCTGTTCTCATGGTGTTTCTCTCGACTCACACCAGCAGTAATATTTCACCTAACATCACTCAGATTGCTCATCCGTGATCGCTTCGATTCTGAGTTACTGAGTTACATCAAACACTTCACTGTCCCATAAGTTCCAAAGCAAGTGTTGGTGAGTGGTTTGGGTTCTGTAAAGAGTAACCAAGATCTAATTTGGGTAAAGAAAAAGATAAGTAGCATTATTGTTACTTACACTAATCATTACCTCATTGCAAAGTTAAAGAGTAAGGTTGTGTAGTCTTAGCTCAGCATATTGTTTAGCAAAATGACAGGAAAGTTAATTATGAGGTCATATGATTCACATTCTTTCACAAAGTATTGCATATTTGTCTTGAGGCATTTCATTTTATTCCCACTTTGCTTTACAGAAGACAATTTCCAACAGATTGAAAACATTTTATTTGTTTCTTTACTACTATTCTCTTTATAGTTTTTACATTTTAAACTTTTTCACGTGTTCTGCTTATTTTGATGAATTGTTTTTATGTAGGATGTTACATTTTTTTAAATTTTGTTACACACAATCCATTACTGTTTTTTTTTTTTTTACTTTTTCATACATGACTCATGTATTGAATCATGAGCATTTCATATTTTCATGTGCAATGTTTATGCATTTATTAGTTTTTTATTGTATGCCAGTATTTATTTATTTATTTATTTATTTATTTTCTCATTTATTAATAATAATAATAATAACATGATAAAATTATTATTATTATTATTATTATTATTATTATTATTATTATTATTATTATTATTATTATTATTTCCAAACATATTCTCCCAAAAACATTAAAGGATCGCCTAAAGTGTGTGTTCAAGACAAAGTAGAAAAAAACGTCATTCCCATTTTTTTTTTTTTTTTGGAGCAGTTTATTTTGAATTATGTCACATATGTTTAAAATTTAACGGAATTTGCAAATGCACTTTCATGTATTATTGACATGATCACATTGTTCCGTCTGACCCATGTGCTTTGTATTCATTTATTTATTTGTTTGTTTGTTTGTTTGTTTGTTTGTTTGTTTGTTTATTTATTTGGCAATAAACAATGATTTTAATGCATGAGCAGTCTTCTGAAGGAAGCATAATTCGCACCTCACTAAAACACAATTAACATTAGACCCTCCATAGCCATGTCCTGCCTCCTTGTGCCTGTCAGTCATCCTCCACACAGCCTGTGTAGAGAAAAATGCCATTGGCACTTCATCCTGAGTGATTTATCCTTTTAGAGGAGTGTGGAAGAGAATTGTGTTATGCAGGGTGTCCTCTGATTCTGAAATCATGCTGGCACATGGGAAAGAGTTTATACACAGTTTGTGCACCTGAGCATGAAAAAAAAAAAAAGCTGCCAGCATGAAACGCTTTCAACAGACTCTCAATTTCTTCCTCTCTCGTTGTTTTTCTACAGGCACTAACCTGTGGTGTTTGTAGTGTTAATTGTAAAAGCACAGAAAGAGAGTTTAACATCACTGAATTCGAGTGCATCGACAGACTCTGAGCTTTTAGAGCTGATGTTCAAACAGTGCAGACACGAGGATAATCAGCCACATCCCAATCGTCCTCCTCTTCGCGTCTTTGAAGCTGTCGATGCCTATTTTGTCTTTGATCAGTGAAAAGTGAAACAGACACGTTACCCAGCACCATCTCTGTTTCACTTTTCACAACATAAGAATCCACAGCTTGTAGCCATTCACCTGTTCTTCCTTCTCCATGAAACAAAACATTCTTTTCTTTTTTTTTTTTTTTTTTTGGTGGGGGTCTTTGACCACAACTGAACTTTTAATCATTTCAGTAACTCTAAAGCTTATGGGTAAGGAATAAGATGTCTCAAAATGGTCCATTACTGAGAATTTTCCAGACATTTACTATAATAAAGTTTTTTTTTTTTTTTTTTTTTTAACTCAAGCCTCTATCAGAAAGGTGCAAGCAATTACAACCAAATCTGTCATGCATGAAATTCCTGCTGGCTCTTATTGATAAATTTCTCAAACACATTTTCAAAACTTTTTCAAATTGCCTTCACACTTATTTAAACCTTAGTCGTGTATTTAAATTTAAGTTCAGCAGAAGAGTACAGACAGACAGACGGACAGACACACACACACAGGAAAGGTTTTCTTTATCTGTCTCAGAGGAGATGGGAGAGGTTTCTTCTCCCTGTGCTGCCAGTTGAAAGTGAGAGAGTGTAACATTCATGATGTTCTTAAACAAACAAACAGTTGCAGTTGAACATAAGGCATTATTCACCACATGGACTACTGCAGCTTTTTTCCCCTTTTAAAGCAGTTAAAATGAATTCTGTATAAAACAGTAAGACACCATGGAGGATCTTGACTACTTTATGATATGAACACAGGACCAGTATAATCTTTAGTCACTGTTCACATTATTATCTCACGAAAGCACCTTAAAGAAGATTCAAGAGTTTGGTTGTCATATGTACAGAATTGCATTCTTAGTAAATGAAATTCTTACTTTGTTTACTCCTCTTGAGAATGATAGGGTAGAAGTGGGGAACTGTTTCTATATTACCACTAATTATTGTCTGAAACACAACATTCTCTTTAACTAACTGTTAAATTTGAAGTTACACTATTTTAGAAGCTTTTGAAAAAGAAAAAAGAAAAAAAAACAATCTTCATGACTAAAAAAAGTTTTTGTGTGCAGGAACTCAACTCCTTGATTTCATTTTGTGCCACTACTTTCTGTTTGACTCACTACAAAATCACAATCAAATCATGAGTTTGCTATTACAGTGGAACCTTGGATTGCGAGTAACGCGGTTTTGCTAGTGTTCCGCAACACGAGCAAAGATTTTTAATAAAGTTTGACTTAAAAAAATGAGCAAGTCTTGGTTTACGAGTAACGAGTATCATGTAACATGCATGCGCTTCTTGTTTTGACGCCGAGTGTCACGTGATCACAACTGAGCCAATGGGTTTTCTCTCTCTTGCGCTGCGGAATTGTGCGCTTTTATGCGCGCAGGTGCTGTGTGTGTGTGTGTGTGTGTGTGTGTGAAGGGGCACTGTGTCACATTATGCGCGCGGACACATAACGACAGGATGATACAGAGAAGGAGCAAATGGATCTCTTGGCTTCACGCACACACACACACACACACACACACACACACATACACACACAGAACATGTGCAAAACATAAACGCTTATCTGTCGTGATTTATTTTTACTCTTTTTAAAGGTAATGTGGTTAATTTGTTTTATTTTTACTTTATATATTGTATTAATTATTTGTATGTATTTATTTTTTGGGGCTGTGGAACAAATCATTTGAGTTTCCATTAGTTCTTTGATGTACGAGTGTTTTGGAATACGAAGCCGACTTCCGGAACGAATTATGCTCGTAATGCAAGGTTTCAATGTATTATTATTAAAACCTCATACAGCAATTTATTAATAAAATTTGCATTCTTAAATAACCACAAACACGACTGCGGGCTGGTTTATTTGTCATAGCAAAACAGTGAGAGGTGGAGTTGTAAGTTGCAACATCACATACAATTCACCTTCATATAACTCAAACAATTTTGATGGAGTATTTTGGTATCAGGCTTTTTTACCACCCTTGTGACTCAAACGAAGACATGCAGAATATAATTCTCATTACAATTTGCAATATGTCTTGTGTCATTGCTCTCAAAATTGCAAAAAAAAAATCTCATTTTGTTGTCAAACTTTTCGTAATTAGATGGCTATGTAGGGCTTTTTCAAAAATGATTTTTTTTATTATTATTATTATTATTATTATTATTATTATTAGCCTGATCAAAGCTTCTTCCATATCCAAGGTAGCATTGCAAATCCACAATGATCACATCACATTCATATTAAAAGGTAGATCGAGTTGGATTTTGTTTTATGGTCTTTCCTGCATCTTGTTTTATACAGATTATGTCTTTATTATCATTTTTTTGTAAGTACATAAATCCTGTCCTTGAGTAAAAGTAAAGATACTCATGTTAAATATTACTCAAGTAAAAATTGCAGTCCTTCATTTACAGTTGTACTTGAATACAACTAAAACATTCCGACTTTCCCATTTACTTCAATCTCAAAACCAAGTTGAAGTATTAAAGTCTTTTTAAAAACATATTTTACAAAACAAAAAAAACATCTATGAAATGGATTAAATGCTGTTCTTGTTGATGGTGAAGTGCGCTTTTATCAAAAGGTTTTAAAACCCCTTTAAATTGCATTAAAATGTTTCAGAAAAACCTTGCTTTGTTGATGGCATTGATTGGATATCCCCCACCCCCAGCTGTTTTTTTTTTTTTTTTTTTACGTGTTGTTTTTTTTTCTATTTCATGGCAAAAAAACTACATAGTTCCTCTGACCTGTTGACGGATATGATCTACACTACTGTATATTGCCAAAATTATTCACTCACCCATCCAAATCATTGAATTCAGGTGTTCCAATTACTTTGTAACCATGGTTACAGATGCATAAAAATCCAACACCTGGGCATGTAGAACGCTTCTACAAACAATTGTGAAAGAATGGGTCGCGCTCAGGAGCTCCATGACTTCATGATAGAACACCATCTGTGCAATAAGTCCAAACGTCAAATTTCCTTGCTACTAAACATTCCACAGTCAACTGTTAGTGGTATTATTTAAAAAATGGAAGAGATTAGAATGGCATCATCAGGCCGCATAAAATCACAGAGATGGGTCGGCAGATGCTGAGATGCATAGTGTACAGAAGTTGACAACTTTCTGGAGAGGCAATAGCTACTGACCTCCAAAAATTAGCTTGAGAACATGGCATAGAGAGCTTCATGGAATGGGTTGCAATGGCTAGGCAGCTGCATCCAAGTCTTACATCGCCAAGTGCATGCAGAGGTGTAAAGCAAGTACAGGAGAACGGTACTTGTCTGACTGCATGGTACCAAGTGTAAAGTTTGGTGGAGCGGGAATTATGATGTGGGTTTTTTTTAGGAGTTGGGCTCGGCCACTTGGTTCCAGTGAAAGGGCCTCTGAACACTTCGCCATCCAAAATATTTAGGACAATTTCATGCTCCCAGCCTTGTTGGAACAGTTTGGGGATGGCCCTTCCAGTTCCAACATGACTGTGCACCAGTGCACAAAGCAAGGTTCATTAAGACATGATGGGGTGAGTTTGGTGTAGAAGAACCATAGACTGGCCTGGACGGAGTCCTGACTGTTCAACCCGATAGAACACCTTTGGGACGAATTAGAGCAGAGACCAGGCCAGGCCTTCTCATCCAACATCAGCGTCTGACCTCACAAATGTGCTTCAGGACGAATGGTCAAAAATTCTCATAAACACACTCCTGAACCTGATACCATATCTATGCTATGGTATTTGCAAAGTATGGCCCAGGCTTAAGGCTATAAGGCTTTAGGCAATAACATCAGAACTGTTTGTTATTACTACTGGATTAGTTTCAGTATAAACACATTTGTCTATTGAATCTAGTAGTTTTAATTCTAGGACTGACCCCAGTAAAGGTCATCCCTGCGTACAGTACAGTAGCATTGCTTTAAGCACACACCATCTATTTGTTTCTTTTATGTTATTGCTTTCTGCTCTTAACTCATTTTGTACAGCAATTTTTTTCCGCTTATTTTTAAAGAACATCAAAGGGGCAACATGTGCTGCATTACTGAGTGAAGGCGTTAAGTTATCAGCTCATAATATGACCCCAAGTACCCAGAACATCTCTTCAATGATTCTGCATTATCCAGGAAATGAATATCCAGTGTTTGCTAATGTTATGGGTGTGACCCTTTTGAGCAGAGAAAGAGCTCTAACAATTAAGTCATGCACTCTCCTGATTAGGCATAGACCCTTCAGACCCTTCAGCAAGCAGCCATGTCTTCCTGAGTAGAAGCACGGAGATGCATTTAGACTGAACGCTGGGGTGATTGACTAGCAAATATGACAGAATGACAACCTGACAACAACATGTCATTCCCATTCAGTCAAACTAATGAGGGATTATTCTTTGTTTCTCAAGTTCTGTTAACCCAGAGAAGTGATGCTTTAAACTATAAGCAAAAAAAAAAAACTTACAGTACTAGTGCATTATTTTTCTTTTCCCTACTTTTGGAAAGTGATGCCAGTAGAGGTGGCCTTCCTGCCTCTTGCTCAGTCTTGATCTCTTATTCTCTTTCATACTGAACCCTGGCAGTGGCACGGCAATCTGATTGCGAGGCAAATTCGTGTCTGTATTGGAAAAGGGCAAATATTTGGCAGAGTCGAAATTGAGGTCTGGAGAAGCATCACTGTGGTAATGAATATAGCACTGGAGCCAGTGTTACAGAGTGTTACAGAGCTTGATGTTTAACTTGTAAATTCTTCTCTTGCGTTTATAATAGGCCTAATAGGGTGTTTGCACTCTCCAGAGTTTCCGGTCCTCAACAAAAGCTTAAAGTTAAAGCTCCAGAGTAGTGACTTGATAGCCAAATATCAAATATATAATGACTTGTATTGTAAGTTGTTTACTGATGTGTACTGTATAATGAGAGAATGTTGGGATTTTGGGGGCATTTTGGAAAGCTATGTAAAGTAGTTAGCACTGTTGCCTTGTGCCTCCAAGGTCTGTATCGATTCCCACCTCAGGTCTGTGGGCGTGAAGTTTGCACGTTCTACCTGTGCTTGGTGGATTTCTTCCATATACTCCGGTTTCCTCACACAGTCCAAATACATGCAGATTACCGTAATTGGCGTTCCCAACTTGCCTGTATGTGAATGTGTGTGTTAATGTTGACCAAAAAAAAAAAAAAAAAAAAAAGGGAATAAATACAACTGTCACTATTGGCCTCCACAGTCCCTAGTTGTCCTAAACATGTTGATAGATGGATGGATGGAAGCCCAATATTGTGTTGGCTCCCCTTACACCTTGAAGTCTTGGGCCTGATTGACGTATAGCTGGAGTATCTATATCACAGTGTTGCTGAATTCTTATTTATGATTGGTCAGAATGTGGTAATACAGCATTAATGAACTCGTGTTCTAATTTCCATGGTAACCGCTCATACACCGTGATCGACTTGTGATATTTTATTCTGTTAAAACACATTTGTGTTGAAGCAGACTACACTTTTTTTTTTTTTTTTTTTTTTTATCCTTGAAACTGTCAGATGTGTAAACAAATTAAAAACAAATAAAACAAGTTTTATGACATTTATTAATTTTCCTTTCTAAATACTCAGAGCACCACGAGTACTGATATTAAATGCTTTATTTTGAGTTGAATTTATTTATTCATTTATTTTTATTGTTGTCGTTATTCTTACATATCCGTTGAGGTGCTCTGTGTCAATCCCTTGATTCGATTAGTTTGTACAATATATTGTTCTTATTAAGAGTCTTGTTCTTTGCGCTTATGTTTCCTTATTTTGACCTTGATGATATGTTTGATTTTTGAATGATAACTTATCATTGTGTAAAAAAAAGTAAAAAAAAAAATAAAAAAAAAATCATAATAATTTCAAGAAAGGCAAACATAAAACAGAGGCATACTGTACATACAGTGATTCATACAAATTCCAAAGTAATTAATAAAATGTGTGATTTGACATTATTTAATAATTGTATTTTATTCATTTATTTATTTATTTTATTTTATTTATTTATTTTTTGTGTTTTGTTTTTACTATTGCCAAACAAAGTTGGACATTTCTTTTTAGAAAAAAAGGAGCAAAGTTTGTTTAGAAAAAAAAAAAAAATCTGTTTTGTTGCTTTCATTTTCTACAAGTATGGTCCAAGTTCATATATTTCTAAAGGGAACATATAACTGCAAGTACCACACAATGCACACCAGGAGCCACCAACAGGAACGCCAGACTTTTTACAGCAGAGCAGTACTGCAATCCCAGCGCTGTGTCTATAGTTATAGGCAGGTCAGATATTGTGGATGAAAATATCTAACCTGAGCGAAACGATCATACAAATATTATATTATGCATGTACACAAGCTTTGCTTTATTCTGAGCCATGAATATGATTTAAAATGTCACCATCTGCTAATGGGTGCTTGTCCGTGCTTTAATGGTGCAACAGAGACAAAGATGTATCTTTATCATTTTTCTGACATCTTCAGGAGAGAAAGGTTTATGCTTTAAGGTTACTTGGTGACAGGGCATGCTTTACAATGACAGAATGATTGTTTAAACCTGCTAAACTTTAAGTGTCCAAACTTATCACTTTTGCTTTGCACTAATCTACAAACTGTCTTTGGTGTAAACTAGTCTTTTCGAATGTATTTGTCGCACCTTTAAATCTGTGGCAGTTAAGGCTTGCTATCAGATTGGAAAATCTTTAAATGTTTTTTTTTTTTTTTTTCACATTTGTTTTCACACCGAAAAATGAGAGTATTCTCTTAACAGTGTGACATTTTGCCAGAAGATTCTCACCTACAAAACACTGTCTGTCACTTATACTTTGCAAGAACAAATGCACTAATTAATCTTCTGTGATCACAACTCTCAAGCACAAATGCGCCAGCTCTGCTAGTTCTGCTAATCAGCCTACGGTATGTACAGTTGCTTTTCAATTTAGCAAGTAACATTATTCCGATGATATCAGCTAATCATGTTGCCATGTTATCTTAAATATTTAAGGAACACCTTGGAGATAATTCAGGGGCATGGCTGGCTCAGTGGTAGGTTTCTCAGCTGCCTGTGTTTTATTCCCACCCAATGCTCAAATCTAAGCTACTGCCAGTCCCACGGCCAGATATAATGAGTCAGTTGCATCAGGATGGTCATCAGACATAAAACATGTGCTCGTTGCTGTGCAGATCGAATGGACCGCTGCGGCACCCCCTTGATGGGGGCAGCTGAAAGAAGAACAATAACGTTTGAGATCAATCAGGGAGCTTAGCAGGTTTGGATGCTGCTTTACTGAAGAAAAAAATGTAGTATGATCAAGAGAAACAAATTTATGCATCACAATATTTCCTTGTTTAGAAAGTGGTAGACGACCACAAATACAGTAAGCTGGTGAACAGTAAGCACTTATCCTGAAGTTAAGCAAGCACCATTTTAGAATTTAAATAAATGTGCTGTGCTTCACAGAATATACGGCATTTAAGGACTTTATCTAAAAGCCAGACAAAGCACAACAAAGAATTGTGTATAATAAGTTAGCCCTAAAGCAACATTGTTTCTAATGCTGAAGCAAACCTGAATTTTATTTCGTGTTACAATAGATCTTGAGATATAAGAGACATCCTAAATCCTGATTTAAAATTCACAATAAAAAGTGTGTTACATAGTTTTAAGGGACAAAACAATCTGATAGTGTTAACTATGCAAATGTTGTGATACCTGAATATGTCCAAAACAATATATCTGAAACCAAAAAAAAATCTATACAGTGGCACCTCGGATTGCGAGTAATGTGGTTTACGAGTGTTCCGCAAACTGAGCGATGATTTTTAGTATTTTTTTAATCGGAAACCGAGCAAGTATTAGTTTACGAGCGCCGAGTATCAAATATCACGCATGCGACTCTTATTTTGACACTGAGTGGCAAGTGATCACAACTGAGCCAATGGTTTTTCTCTCTCTCTTGCGCTGCGGAATTATGGGTGCTCGTCTCTTACTGGTATAATCAACATCTCCCTCTCCCTTCTATGTGTGCGCGTGCGTAATTTGACACTGTGCCCCACACACACCGACACACACACATACTTTCTCTCTCCTCCTGTGTGTGTGTGTGTGCGTGTAATTTGACACCGACATACGCTTTCTTGACACAAAAAACTCAGCTCTGTCGCTATTCTTTTCAAAGGTAAGGTGCTGGCTCATTTGTTTGTTTGTTTGTTTTTTACTTTACAGCAGTGATTCCGTCAGTATGCGCTCATGCGAGTGTGATGAGATAGTTTGTTTTGTTTTTTTCCATTAAAGCAGTGTTTCTGTTGTGTGTGTTTGTTGTGAAACTTAAAAAGCGAGGTGGGGGAGGGAGGAGGAGTTTTACTGTGTAAGACGAGGCGGAGGAAGAGGCTAATTCCACACACAGACACACACACACACACACACACACACACACATACAAATACACGGCGCCTGCACGCACAAATGGAAACACTTATCTGTCGGAATTTATTAAAAAAAAAAATTTTATGTTAAGTGCAGGTTAATTTGTTTTATTTTTACTTTATATATTGTATTAATTATTTTTATGTATTTATTGTTTTGGGCTGTAGAACGAATAATTTGAGTTTATATTATTTATTATGGGAAAATTCGATTTGGTTTACGAGTGTTTTGGAACACGAGCCCGTTTCCAACGCTCCAATGCAAATTATGCTCGTAATCCAAGGTTCCACTGTTTTTTCACTTACTATTCTTATATGCACATAAAAATCTATCCCCGATAAAATAAATTATTCACATGAATCCACATGGAACACTTTTCACTATAGTAATCATCTTTTGTTCGCTGTTTGTGTCCAGTATTGAATAATTATTTCATCATTATTTGACCACGGCTGGACATAATAGCTGAAATGTGGTTGTAAAGTTATGAGTGTAATAAAGCTCCAGGATGTGAGCTTTTTTCTAAGTGTTATAATTTAGTTGTTTTACTGTGGGCATACCCAAGACCAGGGGCACACAAGCACGGTGGTGCCCATGTAGGCGGTGCACTCATCTAGCTGCATAGAAAAAAGATGCAATATTATGATTTCCGTCATTTTTTAATAGATGTGCCTACTGACTGGGCCGGCCCACATTGGCCAGCCGCACACCAGGAAAACTCCCAGTGCTCCAGATGACCAGTGCACCACTGCCCAAAACTTTCAAGACATCCTTAATTTACAAAGTCGGATTTAATTGCTGCCATTAATAAATTCTGGTTTGAGATACTTACAGAAGAGGCATGCAATAAATACATAACATAGGTTGTTTAAAGTACTTCCAATTGTGGTTAAAATTCAAAGCACTACTACTAATAATAATAATGAATGGAGAAAGCCCAGTCAAAGAAGAATCATTATTGATACAAAAGAAGAAAATAAAGAATAACTAAATATCAGTATTTACAGTTTGAGCTTGACATGTTTATGAGCTCTGCCACTTGCTGTCAAGAGGCATCCGAGAGAGATTACCACAATATTAGGTTCAGTGGACAGGCAATAGCTGAGATTGAAACACAACTCCCCCGTACAGGTACGTCATGTGCCTGAAAACTTTATAGCTTCCCGCCCAGCTCGTGAGATCTCTTTCTTCGAGACATGCATTCTTAATGGCCACATCTTTATACATTCCGGCAAATTTGGACTGTTGGAAGAAACCTGAAGTACCCGGAGGAAACCCACCAAGCATGGGGAGAATATGCAGACCACATGCGCACAGACCCTGAGGTGGGACTTGAACCTGGGCCCTAGAGTCACAAAGCTACTGTGCCGCTATTGAATAATGTAATGTTGCACCAGACTCCATATCCCACAAACATGGATGATACAGACAACAGTTATGAACATTAAAAAAACAAGTTAATTGTTCCTCTTTTTTTTTTTTTTTTTTTTTTGTTATACACTGAAGACCTCAAGGTTTGAGGTTAAACAATTAATTTGAGACAATAGATCAGAATTTCAGCTTTAACTCCAAATTACACAACTTAGAACATGGTGGATTTGTCTGAAACCCATTTCCCCTGGTGACCATCAATATTGGAACGCACGACTGACAGGTGTTTCTTGTTGCCCAGGTGTGTCTTAGGTTGATTGTTTAAATAAATGACAACTCTGAATGTCTAATATTGGCCCTGGCTTTTGTCTCTGAAGACAACATATCCTATTTTCTTCTGCTCAAACACAGCAGTCTATAATGTATACCATTTACATATATATAAAAAAAATTGTCCTTGCTGTTGCAACACTTTCAGAGAGGACTATATATGCATATGTTCTCATGTTCTCATTCTCATCCTTGTCAGTGTACAGTACTTACAGTACGCCTGTGTAACTCAGGATGGTGTCTCCTTCCTTTCTACATCAGTGAAAGAGAAGAGAAGAGAAAAGAAGCCTAAAAAGCACAAATCCCTGTTGTACAAAGGAATGAGAGGAATCTGTGAAGTACCGGTGGTAGACATTATCTATCAGCCTTGAAACAGTTTTCTCATGTTAGCATCGCTGCCCTGCACTGCTCTTTGCCATTTATCACCAACCATTCATCTGTCTTTTCCTGCTAAGCCAGTTCCACCCTCTGTGTTTTCTCATTAGAATATTCCCTAACCGATGCCAACTTGCTGATTAATTGAGTATGTGGCTAATGTGTTGCTAGCATGGTTCAGTGCTTCTCCCTTGCCATACTATAGACTGTTAATTACTCAGTTAGCTGGATTGTTCCCTACAAATAATGCATTCTTATCCTCGACACAGGTTAACCCCCATAAGTAACCTGTATTGAATGGAAAGCCACAAATAACTAAGAGCCAACATTTGCTTTTATGGAGGTAGTGAGTGAAGCTCTTCAGTGGCAAACATTGGCATTCACAATCTGTTTGCTGCATTAGAAATGACCATATCAAGGACATAGACAACCCTGACTTGGATACTGACAGTTCAGTGATGCATATGTCAATCTATAGTGCTCAGCTGGCAAAGACAAATCTGTGCTCAAAATCAAAACTTCCCCAAGCCATTCATTCTCAACAGATCACAAATGCAGATGCCTTATGATGAACACAAAGGATATAAAAACAGTCTGAAAAAATAAAGAGTAATTCCTTTAGATTACTTGGCAGCAGATATGGTTTAGCTGAAATCAATGATCCAGGAGCAATATGTAGACCAATATTTCTCAATGGACCCCATCTAAATCTCACTGGCTAGTGCTAACTACATTAATGAGCCCCTTAATTAGTGCTAGAATTGTGTTTAAATGTCTAAAGCCACATCTGAGAAGCACTACCAGATTGATAATGACCTACCAGTTGAGACATCATTTACATTTCAGCTGCATCTAGGGAGAACTGAGTCACCCAAGACAGTGTTCAAATGAGTAGCGCCAACAATCCTCAATATGTGATACTGTGACCACAGTAGGATCAAATGAAGCAAAACAACCCATGATACTGAATGCACTGCTTCACATGGCACCTGTTTCAACAAGAACTGTTATGCCAAAGTGTAAGGACTTCATTAACACATTTCAAGGGGTATTTGGGCAGTCTCCAGCTCATCCATGCTGAAATGCAATATATACTGTATGTGTCCTGTTATGAAAACCTAAAATCTTTTTTGATTATTTTGTTTGCCTTGTTATGCTCATCCTTAGTAGAGTAGGTTATTTTTAGCATGGGTAACCGAACTCAGCAGCATGGTGGTGTAGTGGTTAGCATTGTCACATCGAACCTCCAGGGTCCAGGTTTGATTCCGGGCCAGGTTCAATTCCCACCTCTGTGGGTTTGCATGTTCTCTCCCTGTGCTTGGTGGGTTTCCTCCGAATACTCTGGTTTCCTCCTACAGTCCAAAGACATGCAGTTTAGGCTAATTGGAGTTTCCAAATTGGCCATAGTGTGGGAATGATTATGATTGTGCATTTTGCTCTTACACTCTTATGCCCCATTTAGACCATGCCAGCAGAGAGGGGGCCATGCTTCAACTCTGTTCAACACAAGGAGATGTTGCCAGATGGTTTGTAGTTGCTAGAAATTGAATTTCCAGCCATTGGAACATATTGTAAACAACTGGTCGCTCATCAGCCTAGGTCACAGGCCAAGAGTCACACACCAAGACAAGACAGACTAGTTGTTTCATTTGAGAAAGTAAATGCTGTCAATTTAATTGGTGCTGGTAGACTATTCAGCAATGTTTGGATGCAGCTGTAATTGTTGGACAATCAAGGATTCTGTATCATGGGCCAACGTTGACTCTGTTTTGTTTGTTTTTGTTTGTTGTTCAAACTTTCTTATTCATTTCACAGAAATAAATGAAAGAATAAATCAAGAACCTGTGAGATTTCTATCCATTTGACTTGATATTCGAAGAAGTTTTTGACTCCATGTTTTGTATCTCGAAAATCGCACCATGCAGCCATGTGACATTCAAATACAAATTCAAATTTTATTTGTCACATACACAGTCATACACAGTACGATATGCAGTGAAATGCTTAGGCGACTGCCCGTGACCTTAGAATAAAAAACTATTTAGGGCTATTTACACTAATAATAAAATATATGTACAATAAAAATATAAGAAAATAAAAATATAAGAGAATAAGAAAATAAGAAAACCTGCGTGAAGAAATATAATAAAGCCTAGGTGAACCTAGGTGTACAGTATGGAATATGGAATATAAATAAAGATGTCCAGGGGTGTGCAAGTATGCTATAAAGTGATTTTGTACTCAAAGTGACTTGTGCTATAGAATAAATAGTGTTGTGGTGTGAAGGGTGTGTAATTATTGTCCCAAGAGTCCAGAGATGAAGAAGCATGAAGCATGAGTGTGGGTGTGTAAAGTGAGTCAGTCAGTACTGTTTGGTGAGCTGGTTGAGCGACCGTATCGTCTGCGGGTAGAAGCTCCTCCTCAGTCTCTCTGCATTGGTCTTCAGGGCGCGAAATCGCTTTCCTGACCTCAACAGAGAGAACAGTCCATTACTGGGGTGGCTGAGGTCCTTCACGATCTTCCTGGCCTTGGTCCAGCACCGGTTGCTGTAGATCGAGTGCAGGTTAGGGAGCTCAGTGTGGATGATGCGCTCAGCTGATCGCACAACCCTCTATAGAGCTCGTCTGTCCTGCATCGTGCTGTTCCCAAACCAGGTAGTGATGTTTTCTCGTCAGGATGCTCTCTATGGTGCAGGAGTAAAATTTCCTGAGTACCTTGGAGGGCAGTCTAAAGTCTCTCAAGCGCCTGAGGTGGTAGAGACGCTGTCGGGCCTTCTTCACCACGGTGTTGATGTGACAGGACCATGACAGGTCCTGTTTGATGTGGACACCGAGGTATCTGAAACTGTCTACTCTCTCCACTGGGCTGTTGTTGATGACAGGGGTCTGATAGTTCCTCTCCTGCTTTGTGCTAAAGTCTACTACCAACTCCTTCGTCTTGCTGACGTTTAGAAGGAGATTGTTCCTCTGGCACCAGTGCTCCAGATTCCCAATCTCCTCCAGGTAGGCCGTCTCATCATTGTCAGTGATCAGGCCCACCACGATAATGTCATCAGCAAACTTGATGATGGTGGTGGAGTTAGTAGAGGCTACGCAGTCGTGTGTGTACAGAGAGTACAGTAGAGGGGTCAGAACACAACCTTGTGGTGCTCCAGTGCTGAGAGTGATGGAGGCAGAGACATGACCGCCCATCCTTACAGCCTGTGGTCTATTAGTTAGGAAGTTGGAGACCCACTGACACAAAGATGAGCTGAGTCCCAGGTGCTCCAGCTTGGTGGTGAGTGTGGAGGGAATTATGGTATTAAAAGCTGTAGTCGATGAAGAGCATTTTAACATAATTCCCCCTCCTATTGTCCAGGTGTGTGAGAGATGTATGAAGAAGATGAGCGATAGCATCATCTGTGGAGCAGTTTGAACGGTACGCGAACTGAAGTGGATCCAGTGTTTCTGGTAGTGAAGAGATGATGAAGTCTCTGACCAGCCGTTCAAAGCATTTCATCACCACTGATGTGAGGGCCACAGGTCGATAATCATTGAGGGAAGCAGGATGGGGTTTCTTCGGAACAGGGACAATGATGGACTCTTTGAAGCATGTAGGGATCACCGACTGAGATAAGGAGAGGTTGAATATCTCTGTGAACACAGGTGCAAGCTGGTCTGTGCAGGCTCCGTCTGGTCCTGCTGCTTTCCTGGTGTTCACTCTCCTGAAGGCTCTCCTCACGTCATGCTCGGAGATGATGAACGCGTTTCCGGTACTGGCAATGACTTCCTGTCTGCAGCCGTTATCACCGCTAGCATTATCATCGCTAGCGTCTTTAGCTGCAGCCTCGAAGCGAGCATAAAAGGTGTTCAGCTTGTCTGCCAGAGTCATGTCCGCGTTCGTCATACCGGATGTTGGTGTTTTATAGTCCGTTATTGTCCTTAGTCCCTGCCACAGGCTCCTAGAGTCACTCTGTTGGAGTTGTGACTCTAGTTTCCTCCCGTAGCGCTGCTTCGCTTCTTTCACCGCCTTCCTGACGTTATAAGATGCAGCCTTGTACTGGTCCATGTCCCCCGATGCAAGTCCCGCATTGTAGGCAGCGGCACGAGATCTCAGAGCGTCGCGGATGGTTTTATCCACTCACGGCTTCTGATTGGGAAACGTTCTGATGGTCGTTTTCTGTACGGTATCATCCGCTAGTTTCCCGACGAATCCCACAACCGCTTCCGTAAACATGCTGACGTCATCGGAGCTGTTCCGGAACATGTCCCAGTCTGCGTCATCGAGTGCGTCCAGCGCGCGACCTGCCTCTGAACCGGAACTTCCTGTTTGTGCCTTTGTTTGTATTTTGGCATAAGGAAGATGGGGGCATGGTCGGATTTACCAAACGGTGGGCGAGATTGTGCCTTGTAGCCGTCCTTAACTGATGTATAACAATGGTCCAGTGTCCTTTCGGCCCTGGTCGGGCATGTGATGTGCTGTTAAAAGTTTGGCGCTGCGCGTTTGAGGTTGGCACTGTTAAAGTCCCCCGCCACAATAAGCGCAGCGTCCCGGTGCTGTGTTTGGTGCTGTGTGAGTGCCTCATGCAGCTCGCATAAGGCAGTGTCCGTGTCCGCTTGTGGTGGAATATAAACGGCGCTGATTATGACCGATGTAAACTCCCAAGGAAGATAAAAAGGACGACACTTGATGGACAGAAGTTCCAGGTTGGGTGTGCAGGAGCGTGCGAGAGGAACAACGCTCGCGCTGTTGCAACAGCTGCTGTTCACCATTAAACACACGCCGCCTCCCCTTGTCTTCCCCGAGTCCCTTGTCCTGTCCATGCGGTGAACCGAGAAGAACTCGGCCGGCTGAATGGCGTGGTCCGGCACCGCTGGGTTCAGCCATGTCAGTGAAGCAGAGAAGATTGCAGTCCCGAATGTCTCTCTGGAACTTTATCCTGGCCCTGAGGTCATTGAGCTTGTTCTCCAGGGACTGGACGTTGGCGAGCAGGATACTAGGCAGAGGTGTGCGGTGTGCACGGGCTCTCAGCCTGTTCCTGATGCCGCTTCGTTTCCCTCGGGGCCGCCGCTTTGCGTCGCGTCCTTTGTTTTCCCTCAGGATCTCACTCGGCCAGCTCGGATCCGGCGTTAACGTCGAATTGTGAGTACATTGTAAACCAATAGAAATAAGAGTATCTCTATCGTACCTAATGCACTCAATTGTGATGAATTGCCTGGTTTAATGTTATCTAAAATTAACTTAAAAAGCAAAAACAAGTTAAAGTAGGTCGGAGCAGTCACGACGGCAGCCGACCTCACCGGCGCCCTCTTGGTTTCATAGTTTCATTGCTTTTCATTGTTTAGAAACTAGACTGAAAATGGTCAAAAAGTACTGTGGAAGGATTGTAAATGTAGAGTTACAGCTTTTAGCCAGAAAAAGTTAATCACTGCTGTTGAGGAACCTCTGTAAGAAGAGTACAATGATTGCAATCAAGAAACTGGCAACAATTTCAAGATAGACAACGGCCACAGAGGCCAAAGAGATACAGTAGGTACTCTTCAGCAGGACGTCTTTTCTTGTCTGATTGAATTCATGTGAATTCCACATGATCTGTAAAAATCCATTTAAAACTTCCATGGGATCCCACTCATACCATGCATCATGAAGAAAAGGTTTTCTCCACAAAGACAAACATCCTATATTGATCCTATGCTGGAAACTGCTAAATAAATAATACGTATTTAATGAAGGTAAGAAATCAAAGTTTAAAAAAAAAAAGGTTTGTATGAGGCTTACATGTGTCGATTGATTAAATTAATACACGAGGGAGTATACCACAGACTGGAGTTCTCCACATGCTAAACCAGATCTATCTCCAGATATAGGATGCTACATAAAACATACAGCCTTATGCAAAAGTTTAGGCACCCCTTGATAAGAGATTTAGGGTTTTTTTTTTTTTTTTTTTGTAATTGAAAAGATGTTAACGCAGTCTCTCTTGGTAATGAAAACAAAATCCACAATATTTTCAGCAAACATTCATGCATAGTTACTTTTTATGTCATAAATTGAACAAAGATAAAAAATATTTTAAATATATATTATTGTGGCACTGTGCAAAAGTATGTGCAGATATCACAGCTTGCGAACGCTTTTTATAGCCGCTAAAAGTCTTTCAATTCTTGTACTTGGGATTTTCTCCCATTCTTCCTTGCAAAACGCTTCTAGTTCTGTAATATTATTTGGTCGTCTTGCATGCACAGCTCTTTTAAGATCTACCCACAAATTTTCAATGATGTTTAAATCAAGGGACAATGATGGCCGCCTATTTTAACTTCATTAGTCCACAGCACTTGTTTCCAGAACGCATCAGGTTTCTGTAGATGTTCTGTTGCAGACTTCTGACATTTTATGATGGGGACGCAGGTAAGGGTTTCTTCTGATGACTCTTCCATGAAGGTCTTGTCTGTGCAGGCATCACTGCACAGTGGAACGGTGCACCACCACTCCTGAGTCTGCTTAATCTTCCTGCAAGTTTTTTGCACTCAAATGGGGGTCTTTCTGACCTGCATTTGAGCAGCTTTCGCTGAGAGTTTTCTTGGTCTTCCAGATCTCATCTTGACCTCCACAGTTCCCCTGAACTGCCATCTCTTAATTACATTTCTCACTGTGGAAACTGCAAGCTGACAACGCTTTGCTATCTTCTTGTAGCTTCTCCTGCATTGTGGGCATCAATAATAAGTGTGTGCGCAAGGTTTGAAGAGTCAAAGTATTTGTAAAGCTTTGAAATTGGCATTTACTAATGACAGCTGTTGCCTTGCATCAGATCTAACGAGCTGATTAAGGTCTGAAGCCTTGTAAAAAAGAATCTGAGACTCTGCAACTCTTAGAGTGCCCAAACCTTTGCACAGTGCCTTAATGATGATTTTATTTTTTCATTTATGTTCAATTTATGGCATAAGAAGTAACTATGCATCAATGTTTAGTGAAAATACTTTTTTCATTTCCAAGAGAGAGGGTGTTAACATCTTTTCAATTAAAAAACTCACCAAAATCATTTATTTACCAAGGGGTGCCTAAACTTTTGCATAAGACTGTATGTTAGGGATGGCTACATTACTCAGCCTCCATGAGAACCTGGCGAGTCTGGATTTTATTTCAGAGTGGACGTTCAAAAAGTTTGCCGTATAACTACAGTACAACACAAATTCATCATAACTTTGTTCAGCATACAATTCCTATTCTACATATTTGTATTGAGTGACAATAATAGAAATAAAACTTTTCAACAAGATTTCAAGGCTTCATAAAATGAGTCACAAATAAGTAACAAGTCATGTACTGTATGAGGCTCCGTTCAAGTTTAAATGTCCTATATTTTACCATTTCTATCAGGTTTGCACAGGTCTCGGGGATCTCCCAGAGTTCACTGTTAATTCTCCAACTGAAATAAACTTCAGGCATTGCTTTTTATACCTCACACGTCCTCTGTTTCATGTCTGTTCCATATTTCATGCAAATGAGGGTATAAATGATTGACATTTACAGAAGACTTCAGGGTGATGAGACTCTTAGTTGCAGTAAAATATTTGAATGGTGCAACTATTTTAAAGAAGGCTGCCCATCATTGACTAACGACCCCGGCCAAGGTGACTTCGAGCAATCAATGCATCTGATACTGATCTTGAAAACTGATGGTTAACTTGTCACCAACTTGCACAAGAGTCCTGTCTGTTTATGGGACCTGTATGGGAACTAGTACCCCCTATACTATCCTGAACCATCTATATCCCTGTACCATCCTGACCTCGATCTAAGCCATTTTCACATGTTTGAGATAGATAGATAGATGGATAGATAGATAGATATATAGATAGATAGATAGATAGATAGATAGATAGATAGATAGATAGATAGATAGATAGATACTGTGGTTTATCATTTAATTAATCTGGGAAAAAATCTGAGCTCTTGGGAGGCCACTTTTATACCCTGTGAAGCAGGCAGGCCGATCATGCCTCCAGTGTACCGAGAAAACTGTCTACCTTCGAGGTATTCAAGCACTAGTGAAAGGACAGGGGATTTTATGGTGAAATAAAGGTTCTTAAGTATTTCTTTTTTTTTTTTTTTAGGATTTTTCTGTATTATTTATTAATAGGTATTTTTATTTTTCTTAAAATTGAATAATGTGCATTTGTAGGAATTTCTAAGTAGAGGAATTTGCATTTCTTTGGAACTTTGGTGAAAACACATGAAGAGACATGCTAAGCCCTGTTCTCAGACACTGGGCCTTTTTATCTGTCCTGCATGGCTGCTGGAATATGACAGACCATCCTGCTGTAAAATAGCCTCCTGAGAGAAGCTCCCAGGGTCGAGTTTGCTGTTAAAGGTTACACAACTGCGTGTTTGCTTTTTCGACCAGCAGCCTCAAGGTTAGTGCTGATTTTTTTATTTATTTATTTATTATTTTTTTTTACCAATGGATGTAGAATAAGAAACATGGCCACGTCTGACCTGTAGCCTTGAGGTGATAGTGGCCGCCTCGCATTCATACTCTGAAGGAATCACCTAATAATCATCTCGTAGTTACAGTTTCTCACTCGTACACACTTCCATGACTTTTCTTTTCATTTTGTGAAGCTGCTTTTTAATGATCTATTATTATTATTTTTTTTATTATTATTATTATTATTATTATTATTATTATTATTATTATTATTATTATTTATTTATTTATTTTCACAAAAAATAATATTATTATTGTACAACCTAGGTTTGTGTTTGGTCAGAAAGTGTTTTTTAATTAATTGTAATTAATTTTCTTCTATCACAGCAACTCTGAGACAGTGCAATGGTGTGAAAGACAAGTTTGTATCAATGTGGCCTGTTATTACACATTACTTTAAATCTTTTCTATAGTAGCAGCTCATTCAGAAGGACTTAGAGAGCATGCATATAGCATGGTCATTTTTGTGCACAAAAAGGCATTTATGTCATATCTTTTGAAAGACGTCTGGAGTGTCTACGTGAAAAGAGAAGCTGGTGTGGAAATGACTAAAATAAGGAAAGTGATAAAAGGAACTGACTTGACATTCCACAACATTCAAATGAACTATAAATGGTGTAAAGGCCATGTTGTTCTTTAAAAAATCGAATAATGCAATTCTGTGCCTCTGTATGAGGTGAAATTGGGAAATTTGTAGTTAAAAAAAAAAAAAAGTAGTGAAAAAGAAAAGGAAATTGAATGAAATGACATGATGATAAAAGGGCAGGAAATTGAAGTATTTACAAACAAACAAACAAATAAACAAACCCATTCAGACAGAGTTTGCATTTGTGTATGATATGATTTAAGATTGTTTAGTAGGTGTATAATTAAAGTGTTATATCAAACTTACATATATATTTATTTTTTCCTCCCAGAACTATTGGTGTTGGATTACCACAGCCTACATCCTACAAAAACTTTAAAAATAAATGGAGCTTTTGCAAACAACTCTCTGGAGACCTATAAAACCTACTTGAAAGGCTTTTTTTTTTTTTTTTTTTTAATAATCCACACAGAAATAGCTTACTGTGAGCATCCCCCTTTTCCGACCTTAAATCTTCAGGATGTATGAATGTTCTTAGTTAGAAAACAGGAAGTTTAGAGTCATAGAGTCACGAATGCAGCATAATGGGTAAATTAATACTGGACACATTATACCCTAAGGATCTAAATAATTAAACACATTGAGTACTGTTAACTTAAATAATTGCAATTAGGTCAAATTTATAAACCTTTTAGAGTATTCAGAAGTTTTTTGGTATTTATGAGTTTGTAGAAATGACACTTTTCAAGTTAGCTGAACAAATTTGATATTTTAAGTAATCGTAAGTACTTAAGTAACAGTAACTGTCACCTTAAAGTTCCACCTTAAAATCTATAGAGCACTCTATTTTCCACCTTAAAATCTATAGAGCACTGTCTACCTTCAAGGTATCCAAGCGCTACTGAAACAACAGGGGATTTTATGGAGAAATAAAGGTTATTAAATAATTTTTTAGGATGTTTCTGTATTATTAGTAATAGGTATTTTTATTTTGTTCACATGTAATAATGTGCATTTGTAACAAATTATCTCAAATATTTTGGGTTTTGCCAACTTAATCAGGTTTACAGTCCTTAGTTGGTTTACAGTGTAGTTTGACAAAGATGTTAATTGTTTTTATTTTTTCTATAACATCATCTCTGACAGTGTGATTTACCTGGGGACTTGCTTGTCAGAACCTCTACATAGTTGGATTTAAAGAATGTGCAAATATCCTTTGACATGGTGAAGTTTTCTGTAAGTACACTTTTGTATTACATTTACATAACTAGTCTCTACTGCCAGTGCTTTGTATAAGTCAGAGGTATCATTTGTATTTTATAAGTGCTCAGAACAGAGGTTGCACTTTGCAATATGGCTATAAAAGGCAGATGAGGGTCACAGCATGACTGCTTATTGTTGCTATAAGGTGTTTCACAAGTGTCAATGTAACTACCAACGTAACTGTAAAGCGTGAACAAATAAATAAAAACTGCAATCGTTTGCAAATTGTGGTGAATATATTATCTAAGGATAGTAACAATAGGTTCTTATCGCCACATCATTGTTGATAATTTACATGCATTTGCTGCAAATATATGCACACGTGGACAAAATTGTTGGTACCCTTCGGTCAATGAAAGAAAAACTCACAATGGTCACATAAATAACTTTAATCTGACAAAAGTAATCATTTAAAAAAAATTCTATGAATGTTAACCAATGAAAGTCAGACATTGCTTTTCAACCATGCTTCAACAGAATTATTTAAAAAAATAAACTCATGGAACAGGCCTGGACAAAAATGATGGTACCCCTAGAAAATACTGAAAATAATGTGAGCAAAGGGACATGTTAATTCAAGGTGTGTCCACTAATTAGCATCATAGGTGTCTACTATCTTGTAATCAGTCAGTGGGCCTATATAGGGCTCCAGGTAGTCACTGTGTTGTTTGGTGACATGGTATGTACCACACTCAACATGGACCAGAGGAAGCGAAGGAAAGAGTTGTTCCAGGAGATTCGAAAGAAAATTATAGACAAGCATGTTAAAGGTAAAGGCTATAAGACCATTTCCAAGCAGCTAGATGTTCCTGTGACTACAGTTGCACATATTATTCAGAAATTTAAGGTCCATGGGACTGTAGCCAACCTCCCTGGACATGGCCGCACGAGGACAATTCATGACAAATCAAAGAGACGGATAATCCCAATGGTAACAAAAGAGCCCAGAAAGACTTCTAAAGAGATTCAAGGTGAACTTCATGCTCAAGGAACATCAGTGTCAGATCGCACCATCCGTCGTTGTTTGAGCCAAAGTGGACTACATGGGAGACGACCAAGGAGGACACCATTGTTGAAAACAATCATAAAAAAGCCAGACTGGAATATGCCAAACTACATGTTGACAAGCCACAAAGCTTCTGGGAGAATGTCCTATGGACAGATGAGACAAAAATGGAACTTTTTGCCAAGGCACATCAGCTCTATGTTCACAGACGGTAAGTGAAGCATATGAAGAAAAGAACACTGTCCCTACTGTGAAACATGGAGGAGGCTCTGTTATGTTCTGGGGCTGCTTTGCTGCATCTGGCACAGGGTGTCTTGAATCTGTGCAGGGTACAATGAAATCTCAAGACTATCAAGGATTCTAGAGAGAAATGTGCTGGCCAGTGTCAGAAAGCTGGGTCTCAGTCGCAGGTCATGGGTCTTGCAACAGGACAATGACCCAAAACACACAGTTAAAACACCCAAGAATGGCTAAGAGGAAAACATTGGACTATTCTAAAGTGGCCTTCTATGAGCCCTGACCTCAATCCTATTGAGCATCTTTGGAAGGAGCTGAACATGCTGTCTGGAAAAGGCCCCCTTCAAACCGGAAACAACTGGAGCAGCTTGCTCATGAGGAGTGGGCCAAAATACCTGCAGAGAGGCGCAGAAGTCTCATTGACAGTTACAGGAATCGTTTGATTGCAGTGATTGCCTCAAAAGGTTGTGCAACAAACTATTAAGTTAGGGGTGCCATCATTTTTGTCCAGGCCTGTTCCATGAGTTCATTTTAAAAAAAAATAATTCTGTTGAAGCATGGTTGAAAAGCAATGTCTGACTTTCATTGGTTAACATTCATAGAATTCTTATTTATTATTACTTTTGTCAGATTAAAGTTATTTCTGTCAATATTTTGAGTTTTTCTTTCATTGACCGAAGGGTACCAACAATTTTGTCCACGTGTGTAAATAAATAAATAAATTAATTAATTAATCTGATTAGTGGTCTTCATCAAGCAAAGAAAACAACTAAGGAGTTTGTTGAAATGACTGGAATTGAGTTAATAACTGTCGTGAGAACATCTCATTAACCCCTGGAAAGATAATGTTAAACTGGGATCATTTAAACCCTTTACACACTTGGTGAAGTTGTATAATAGAAATCAGGACATTATTTAAAAGTAAGGAGATTTCTACACACATACTGTACACACACACTCACACACTTTTCCAGGATTTCGAATGGTTCTGGCAACATGAGGAACCATATTTGCACATCTACTTTGTCTTTTTCTTATTATTGTTTTTATTATTTTTTATTATCGTTGTTGTTTGTATAACAGCCCTTTAATGAAATGTGTCCCCGGATGAGATTTTATATGTATATAATCTGAAGGGACCATTACCAGGATGTTTGTTCCTTTTTTTCTGTTCTCACTGTGTGGTACTGTAATGAACAATCAACTTTCTGTACAGCAGGAGTAATTAAAACAGCAGGAACAACACTGAAGCAGGCTTGTATATGTGTGTTTGTGCGCGTGAGACAGCAAGTGTGTGCATCAACTACACAACATAATGAGAATGCACACGCTTCTGGCAAATATGGCGCCACTAATTAACATTGTTATCATAGAATGAGGGAAAGCAGGGGATATCCCTTAAAGAACAGTTAACACGGGCACAAAAAAAAAAAAGAGAAAAGTACTGGAGATAACAGAAACCCAGTGTGCCTGTGTGTTGATGATAATTATTCGGCGTATTACAAGATAATTAAAGCCGAGGCATTTTTGTAATTAATTATGAACTCGTGTCTCGTCCAAAGGCTCCTCGTTCATCTCATTCAGATTTCTCCACCATCCACAACAGCTCCTCTGAGGGAAGTCATCTGTGATGTTGAAGTACCTAAACACAGCTCTGTACCTCACACTCATGAGATTTAAAATCAGGTCACAGGTCAGCATTTCCATGGCCCTGTGTGATATTATTCCACAACTTATATTAAAGATGTGACAAAAAATGCCTCTGGGCCTTTTTGCTCCCACTCTCTCCTAAATGTTAAATACATGGAGATTCTGACTGTTTAGAGGTTTGAAGTCATGTTTTCATATGAAAACACGATGTGAACATGAATGATCCGTGCTAAAAATTAGCATGTAGAAGTACATGAATCAGAAAATCACTGGGTAAAAAATGAGTCAGTAAAACAAAATTCATTTAAAATATTATGTCGAACATTGCGTGTGATAAATCATTTGAATAAAAGTCAATCCAGCCAGAATCTACAGTACAGACCAAAAGTTTGGACACACCTTCTCATTCAAAGAGGTTGAATTTGTATTATGGCACGAAAAAAGCAGCTAAGTAAAGAAAACATTACTTTAAGAAATGAAGGTCAGTCAGTCCGAAAAATTGGGAAAACTTTGAAAGTGTCCCCAAGTGCAGTCACAAAAACCATCAAGTGCTACAAAGAAACTGGCTGACATGCGGAACCGCCCCAGGAAAGGAAGACCGAGAGTCGCCTCTGCTGCGGAGGAGAAGTTCATCCGAGTCACCAGCCTCAGAAATCGCAGGTTAACAGCAGCTCAGATCAGAGAGCAGGTCAATGCCACACAGAGTTCTAGCAGCAGACACGTCTCTAGAACAACTGTTAAGAGGAGACTGTGTGAATCAGGCCTTCATGCTAGAATATCTGCTAGGAAACCACTGCTAAGGACAGGCAGCAAGCAGAAGAGTCTGGGCTAAAGAACACAAGAAAGAACACAAGAAAGAAAACTCGCTGAATGAGAAGGTGTGTCCAAACTTTTGGTCTGTACTGTAGTTTATGTGTGGTATATTGCTGATCCAAGGCAATATATTCCAGGGAACACAGGATGGGTGGCAACACTACAGTAGCAACCAAACATACACCACCGGCAATTTGGAAAGGCCTATACCTACTGTATAGCATGGAATAGGAGTACCAGTTACAAGGTGGCAGGGCACTGTGTGAATGTGATGGTGTACAGAGTCCAAATGCCAAATGCCAAAATAAATTTAAATGAAGTTTATAGGTCAAACTACTGGTATATGCTTACAATGTACAACACAGTCTTTTTTTTTTCCACAAAAGAGGCCCAAAAAGAACTATCACAAGCCTCTGGGACGTTCATTGTGATTAGTATATATATATATATATATATATATATATATATATATATATATATATATATATATAAAGCAAATGCTGTCACTGTTACTAGAAATATATAATGTATATATATATATATATATATATATATATATATATATATATATATATATATATATATATATGTAACAGAGATGAACAGCGGTGATAAGATTGTTAACAAAGGAATGTTTACAGGACAAACAAACAAACAAAATCTGATTCATGATCCAACATGAGGTTTGACTGACAGCATCCATGACGTATGCTCCCTGCAGTTACTCACTCACAGGGTAAAGTACTATAGGTTCTTGAGCACATCAAAGAGTCCATGCACACACAAGCTTAGTGTGCATGGACATTTGTAAAATGCTTATATAATACAGAGAGAACATAAAGAAACATTTCAAAGTGGGTCACATTTGTGTTTCAGGTTGTTGTCTTGATACGATAAGATACACCTGTTTTGTTGTGGCCAGTTGTTGTTGTGGCCTCTACATAGTATCTAAATACCATACCTTACAATCAAGATAATTCAAATTATTTATTGTTTTAAAGATACAGATTGTAGTGATACAGTACAACGAAATTTGTTTGGTTGCCCTCAGAGACCAGCAGCAATAAGAAATGTAAGAGTAAACAAAAAATCAACAAAATAATAAACATAATTGCACTAAAATATAAAAAATATTACACTATATACAATGGAGTGTATGTGAAGTGGGTCCTGGATCTTGGTGAAAGTAAGGAAAATTGCTATATATATTGCTATATAAAACCCTCCATTAATACACCATCATTCAGTACCACTTATCGTCAGTGCTTTATTCTGTGTGTCTCAGAACCGAAATGAAATCACTCATCCTGTTACTAACCATCTTGTGGAGTCCGTCTTTGTTACAGAAGCCCGGATCGCAAAACACAACAGAGGATGAGTGAACCAAACCCTATTCTGGAGCTAGCGAATCAACTTCGCCTAGCATTGCAAGCTACACCATCGACGCCATTACAGGACCCCGCCAGCGCGGCCACCGCTTCCTCGGCGCTCCCCATTTCTACTCCTATGGCACGACCAGCACCCTTCTCTGGTGCGGCGGGGAATTGCAAGGGTTTTTTACTCCAGAGCTCCCTGATGTTCGCCATGCAGCAGGCCTTATTCCCTAACGATCAGGCCAAAATAGTCTATCTAATTTCTCTTTTGTCTGGACAGGCACTACAATGGGCCGAATCCATCTGGTCACAGGGGGACCACTGACACAATCATATGATCTCTTCCTGGCCCATTTCAAAGAGGTGTTTGAGCGAAGTGACAGTGAAGCATCCGCAGGTGAGCAGCTGTACCAGCTGAAACAAGGTAACCGCTCTCTCCAGGACTATGCACTACAATTCCGTACTTTAGCAGCAGCGAGTGGATGTAATGAACAGGCTCTCATCACCACGTACCGTCAGGGATTGGAACCAAATCTAAGGCTAATGCTGGCCACCTACGATGATGACATGGGATTAGAACAGTTCATCGAACTGTCCATCTGTTGCTCCGCTCGTCTAGCGTCTTGCCACACCACAGCAGGAAGCAGGGCCGTCTCTCCTCCTCAAGCTCAACTGCTGTCAACCCACTTCGAGCCTCCTGAAGAACCTATGCAACTGGATCGAAGACGGATCACCCCAGCCGAGAGACAGAGACGGCTGACCCAGGGTCTCTGCCTGTACTGTGGCAGCATGGGGCATCTCAGGGGCGAGTGCCCCATTCGTCCTCCTCGAACCATGGTGAGTGCAATTTCTAATAATATTGAAAAATTGCAGCCCCTTACTACCACTGTAAGCCTTACTGCCTCTTATGTTACGGTTTCAGTGGCCGCTCTCCTCGACTCTGGTTCAGCGGGCAACTTCATCTCCGGAGCTTTGTGTCGACACCTCAGACTCAAGACTATCCCGACGAAGAAACCCTACCAGATCCAGTCCATAACCGGGAAACTCCTGTCCCGCAGAACAGTTCATCAGCTCGCAGGTCCAGTCAGTCTTCAGATCGGTTTGTTTCACCAGGAAAAAATCCAGCTGTTAGTATTAGAGGAATATACCTCCGATGTTATCCTAGGATGCCCATGGTTAATCCAACATGACCCCATCCTCTCTTGGACCACCGGAGAAGTACTTAAGTGGGGAAAGAACTGCACTTCCACCTGTTTTCCTACACTACCGTTAAAAATTCAACCCTTGAAACTCCAAACTACGTCAGTCTAGAGCCCCGTCGGAAATCAGTCTGAAAATCAATACCTCCTCAGTACTCCTCCTTTGCGGACATCTTCTGCCCCAAGCGGGCATCCCAGCTACCACCGCATTGTCCTTGGGATTGTGCTATCAAGCTACTTCCTGGGGAACCACTACCTCACGGACGCATATATCCTCCCTCACTCCCTGAAAGGAAAGCTATGGAGCAGTACATTGCCGAGGCCATTCAACAGGGTTATATTCGCCCTTCTCCTTCCCCGGCCGCCTCCAGCTTCTTCTTTGTGGCCAAAAAAGGGAGTGGTTTGAGGCCCTCCATAGACTTCCGTAAACTGAATCAAGTTACCGTCAAGTTCCGCTATCCCTTACCCTTGGTCCCGGCGGCATTAGAGTGTCTCCGCGGGGCCAAACTCTTCACAAAACTCGACCTCCGGAGTGCCTACAACTTGATTCGAATTAGAAAAGGGGACGAATGGAAGACTGCATTTGTGACACCGACCGGCCATTATGAGTACCGGGTGATGCCTTATGGACTGGTTAACACCCCCGCTGTCTTCCAAAATTTCATGCATGAGGTCCTTCGAGAGTTCCTTCATAGGTTTGTCATAGTATATATAGATGACATCCTAATCTTTTCAAGGTCAGAGGCGGAACATTACCGCCACATCACCAGAGTACTCACCAAACTACGGGAGTTTCAATTATTCCTGAAGGCTGAGAAGTGTGCATTCCATCAATCATCCGTCCAATTTCTCGGCTATATTATCGATCAAGAGGGAGGTAAAATGGACGAAGGGAAGGTGTCGACCATTATCAATTGGCCCAAACCCACGACCATAAAGGAACTATAACGATGTTTGGGCTTCGCCAACTTTTACAGGAGGTTCATAGAGAATTACAGCACCACAGCAAGCCCCTTAACCTCTCTACTCCGGGGAAAACCGAAATCACTGGAATGGAACACTGAGGCTACCTCCGGCACCTATTCTCGTTCATCCCAATCCTGAAAGCCCCTTTGTAGTGGAAGTGGACGCTTCAACGACTGGAGTGGGGGCCATTTTATCTCAACAACAGGGGGAACCGACCACTCTCCACACATGCGCCTTCTTCTCGAGAAAGTTCAGCCCGGCTGAGAAAAATTACAATATTGGAGACTGTGAGCTACTCGCCATCAAGATGACATTGGAAGAATGGAGATATTGGCTGGAGGGAGCTGCTCACCCATTTCTAGTATTAACAGACCACAAAAATTCACAATATCTGAGGGAGGCGAAAAGGCTCAATCCACGACAGGCAAGGTGGGCCATGTTCTTAAGCGGTTTTAATTTTAAAATATCCTATCTACCGGGTACAAAAAACACCAAGGCCGATGCCCTCTCAAAATTGCATGCACCCAGTGACTCCACAGAGGAACCCGTGTCAGTCCTTTCGAAGGAGATCTTTGTCAGCCCCATCAAATGGCAATCCCCGTCGTCCATTTCCGAGCCTGCTCCAGCCCCGCCCCCAGACTGTCCACCGCACCACCGATTTGTTCTAGAGAATGACCAAACTCCCCTCATTCATTCAATTCACTGCTCTCTGGGCTCTCTGGATCGATAGGACTCTTTCACTAGTACCGGCCCGCTTCTGGTGGCCCAATATGGAGAGAGACGTGAGGAGGTACGTCAAGGGATGCCCGAGTGTGCCATGTCAAAAAAACCCAGACACTTACCAGCCGGAAAGGTCATGCCTCTGCCGATTCCTCAACGTCCCTGGTCACATCTGGGGGTAGACTTCCTCACGGATCTACCCGAGTCAGAGGGACGGACCTGTGTTCTAGTAATAGTTGACAGATTCTCGAAGGGATGTTGTCTGATCCCTCTTCGGGGTCTACCAATGGCTATGGAAACAGCCAAACTGCTCTTCAATTATGTTTTCCGATACTACGGGATACCAGAGGATACTGTCTCGGATCGAGGTCCCCAGTTTATATCCAGAGTCTGGCGAGCGTTCTTTTGTCTCCTCAGGGTAACAGTAAGTCTATCTTCAGGATACCATCCGCAAACAAATGGGCAGACAGAACGGAAGATTCAGGAGATCAGCCGATTTCTCTGTACTTTCTGTCACAATCACCAGGACTCCTGGAACCAGTTTCTGGGGTGGGCAGAGTACGCCCAGAACTCCCTTCGCCAACCTATCATGGGTCTCACTCCCTTTCAGTGCATCCTGGGTTACCAACCACCATTATTCCCCTGGAATGGGGAACCATCTGATCTCCCGGCGGTCGATTTCTGGTTCAGGGAAAGTGAGAAGATCTGGGAAGAGGCACATCACCACCTGCAGAGAGCTGTGCATAGGCACAAAACTAACGCTGATCGCTATAGGTCCACCGCTCCTATCTACCACCATAAGACCTGCGCCTACGATAGCCCTGCAAAAAAGCTTAACCCCAGGTATGTCGGTCCCTTCAAGATCTTGGAACAAATCAATCGGGTAACGTACAGATTACAACTTCCCTCACACTACCATATTCACCCAACCTTTCACGTATCGCTATTAAAACCAGATCACGAACCTGTCATTTCCCCCACAGAGCCTGACCCTGAAGAGGAAGCAACCCCTCCTCCGATCATCACGGATGAAGACGTCATCTACCAGGTCAGGGACATCCTGAACTCCCGACGCCGAGGTGGTCGGCTAGAATATCTGGTAGACTAGGAAGGATACAGTTTGGAGGAAAGATCCTGGGTGCCTCGGGACGACATCCTTGACCCCACACTATTGGACGAGTTTCACAACTCACATCTGGATCGCCCAGCACCCAGAGGACAGGGTAGACCACCACGGCATCCGAGAGGTCGACCCTCAGGAACGGGTCGTGGAGGAGGGGGTAATGTCACAGTCAGGTCAGGCTCTGAACTCAGTCAGACACCGCGCCCTTTATCTCCGGAGTTCTAATCACCTTCACCTGTCTCCAATCAGCTGCATTCCATAAAAACCACACACCATGCCTCAGTCAGTGTCCGGGCTCGTAGATACGAAAGTGGACTCAACCGCCATCTTCAAGTAAGAAGATTCTCTTTAAAATTATAATTTACCTTTGCTCTTGTTCCCAGAAAATACTCACCCTCTCCGGACTCCAGTTGCGATATCGCAGCGCAGCGAGAGATTCCTCCTCTCCGTGTCACCTCATTTCGGACGCCTCGTCTCCCCTCCTTCTCGCAGCAAGAAGAAAAGTAATCCTTTCCGGTGATTCAGAAAACCCTCCATTAATACACCATCATTCAGTACCACTTATTGCCAGTGCTTTATTCTGTGTGTCTCAGAACCGAAATAAAATCACTCATCCTGTTACTAACCATCTTGTGGAGTCCGTCTTTGTTACACTACTTGCCTTCTTTATCATTGTTCAACAGTTTCCAAATTCTTTGGAATTTAGGCCTTGAGAGACCCAGAACATGGCTCCAGAAGCTGAAGACCTTTTTTTTTTTTTTTAATTAGCACAACTCTACTTTGGCTAGATAGGCTAGTACTAATTAGATAAATCATCTGTTCAGTGCTCAGGGCAAACTATAATAATACATGGCATATACTGTATGGTCTTAATACCTTTAGTGTAGCGTCTATGCTGTTAGATTTACACCATGTAATGGGACCCAAGTCTCATCAGGCGATAGAACATATCACAATAGGCCTGGAATCATCAAGGTGTGTCTGGGTAAAAAGATCAGACAAGAACTTTAATTAGCAGTGGTTTTGGCTTTACAGCTCACATGAAAGGTAGTCCGTGGATACCGTTTTTACCGAGACACTTTCTAATGGTGAAATCATGAACGCTGACCTTATCTAAAGCAAGCGAGACCTTGAGTTTCTTAAGTGATATGGGTAGTTCTTTCGACTTCCTGATGAGTCATCAGTGCCCAACCTTCACCTTAACATACACCACTGTTCCAAATCTTCTCTATCTAAAGATAATGTCTCAAGTCCAAGAGCTTTGGAAATGGTTAAGTGGTCCTTTCCAGGCTAATCTAATTCAATAACACTATGTAACAAATTTTCACTTTTGTTCTGTTCCTGGGTTGAAAGTGTGTTTTCCTAACCCGTTAGGTCTAGAACAGAAAGGAAATCGCTGTTATTCCAGAAAAACTTTGCTTCTGTGACCGGGACAGTGAAATTTTGAAAATCGCGTGTTTTCGAGAAAATTCTCGATTCGCTTTCAATGCCGAGCTTCCTCCTAGAATATTCCTGAACTGCTAGAGTTGTCCAGATGTTTCTACAATTCTCCTGAACACTCTAGAACGTTCAAGAAACTTCCAGAACTTTCGAGAAACTCTCCGAACTTTCTAGAATGTTCTCAAACATTCCAAAAGTAGGTATACAAGTATAAAAGCACAGGTGTCTCGAACCAAGATTCCAATTCGTGTTATTGCTGACTGAAAGGATAACGATTCGTAGTCGAAGAGAAGTTATTTATTTGATATGGCATCAGGAGGTTGTTTGCATCCAGCTGATTCATTCTGCTACGTGTGCGGACAATTCATAAAGACAAGAGCGAAAAAGTATTCCGTGGAAGCAAGTCGTATAATGTGCGAGGCCCACGGGCAGACTTCGGCGTGTCGGTCGGGGACCAAGACAAATCTTGGGCACCGCATTTCCATTCGAATTTTGCAAGAGAACACTTGAAGGTAAACTGAACAGTTGCTTTCAATGCTTTAGATCTAGTTCATTTCAAGGAGTTGTAACTTACAACGTTTTGTCATAAGTCGTGTACTGTAGGCGAAATCATTCCATATTTTGAAATTTCCTGCCCTCATATTATTATAATTCTTATATATTATTATGTGCTATGTGGAGTTGGTGCAGACTCTCAAAGAATTACGCCAAAATGGGATGCAGAATGTCTCTGAAAGTCGATATCCTTAATTCGCATCTTGACAAATTCAAGGAGAACATGGGCGCTTACTCTGAGGAGCAAGGCGAGCGCTTTCATCAAGATATATTGGACTTTGAACGTCGTTACCAAGGACAGTATAATGAAAACATGATGGGGGGCGACATTTGGGGGGCTACTTCGAGAAAGTGATTCACAGTACAATCGTAAATCTAGAAAACCTATGCATTTCTGAACCTTGTTGAGTGGTTTCCGACTGTGTTTGTCTATTCCTTGTGGAATTTTTGTTTTTACCTGATCATAATCACGAAAATGAAAAGAAAATCGTTTATTTTCACCAAAGAAAAAACGAGTTTTCTTCCTGCTGTTGTCATGAAAGCAAAGTTTGTGCTTAATGAAGTCATTTTTTTCACATCCTTTAGACATAAGCGATTGAAATATAACACTTAGAAGCCAGGAACAAAAATTGTGCTACATAGTGTAATACTTTGCCGCATATCTTACAGAATTGAATATTAATATTAACTAAAGATCTGATGAAATTAAACTAGAGAAATATAATAGACTTGGGCATACTTGATAAAAAATTTTATGTCTCTGTTTTATTACCGTATACACACATTCCTTAGGTAAGGTTTTCTAGTGCATGAGCACCCTTGTTCTATTATGTACGATGCTTAAACACTGTCACGTTTTATGACTGCTCCAGAAAG
>QNUK01000846.1:0-40000 GCA_013621035.1 Clarias magur | reverse complement strand
AAACCTGTTTGAAAACTAGATAATCTCTTGCCCTAAGGTTGACAGCATGTGTCTACTGTGTGTATGTGTTGGTGGGGGTCGCAATCCCCATGACAACAGACATCTCCGTTAGTCTCTCTCTCGCTCTCTCTCTCTCTCTCTGTTTCTCTGTGTCTGTTCTTCCTACCTTTACTGACTCCATCTCTATTTATAATATTCATCTTTTCTTTTTGTTCCCGGGATGAATTCTGAATGTTGCTGAACTGAAACTTTAAAAACCTGTTGCTGGGGCAACCACATGTTCCTGTAGAGCTAAATGAACAAACAAGACCGAGGAGATGTGTGAGAATGCGGGAGTGGGAGTTTTATTACCAAATCCAAATCAGAATCCAATATGAAGGTGCTAAAACATGCAATGGTGAAATGCAGAGATTCAAAAGAGTATTCTAAATCACGCCGAGAGCCGTCACGGACCAAGGGCTCAGAATGCACGTAAACAGGAAATACCGGCAGGAGTTCGTATTGAATGGCATGTTCTGTAAATAGGAAGTGGCGTGGTGAAGAGGAATGGTGTGAATATAAAGAGGAGGGGCCTTTAAAAAGTCTCTGATTGAAGTCAGTGTGTCTTGAGTTGTAATCAGTTGGTCATCGCCTGCTTATTTCCTTACTTTTGCCAATCTCAGAAGAGTTCTGAGCCTTTTTTGTTTGTTTGTTTTTCTCTGATTTATGCAGCTTACTTAGCCTTTCTTTAAATGCTCTTTTCTTTTTTTCTTAACATTGTCATTTCAAGATGTTCTGAGGACGAGGAAAGAGGGATTATGTAGCAAATCACATCCATACATGAGAAATATGTGTGAAATGTGTGATATGAAAATAAATTAGTTTTTCATGCCTTTGGATTGTGGGGCGAAACAGGAGCACCCGGAGGAAACCCACCAAGCATGGAGAGAACATGGGAACTCCATGCACACAGACCCAAAGAAGGAATCGAACCTGGACCCTGAAGATGCAAGGCAACAGTGTCAACCATTACACAACCGTGCCGCCTCCCAGAGCCTCACTACATACGAATTAAATACACACTTTTAAATGACTGTAACATATAGCATGGATGATGATGATGATGATGATGGTGGTGGTGGTAATGTCTGGTTCCTCTCAAGGTTTCTTCCTATTACCATCTCAGAGAGTTTTTCCTTGCCACCGTCACCCTCGGCTCGCTCATCAGAGACAATCTTATCATTTTGATTCAAACACATTCACATTTCATACGAACTTACTTCTTTTGATTGTGTAAAGCTGCTTTGCGACAATGTCAATTGTCAAAAGCGCTATACAAATAAAATTGAATTGAATTGAATTGAATTAATGAAGGTGTATTTTAATTGGTAATTATAGCAACTTTGCACTCTTTTGGGTTTAAATTGTCCTTTTCTTGTCCATGCGTGTGTGTATGTGTGAAGACGAGGGGACAGTAGTGGCGCACTGAGACTGAGCATTACCCACAATCCCACAGCACGAGAGGGAGAAGTGCCATTGGCTTAGTTGTGATCATGTGACACTCGGCAGACAAATCGCATGCGTACTTCTCGTATAGCAAGACCTCGATCGTCTATTAAGTTAAAATTTGTTTGTCCTGCAAAACACTCGCAGACCAAGTTACTCGCAATCCAAGGTCCCACTGTATACAGTATATATGTATATATATATATATATATATATATATATATATATATATATATATTATATCTGAAATAAAAAAACATTTTTGTGTAACTACAAATATTTTATTATTTGCAAATAAATATTTTTGCGGGTATGTTTTGTTTTTTTTGTTTGTTTGTTTTGACTTAATATGTGTCTTGTGTAGGTCTAGTGTGTATGACTATACCCTCCATGCCTATTAAGGCATTTAGAATAAGACAACTGAATAATCATAACCTTTTTAACAATATATTTTTAAAAACAACAACAAAATAGCAACGCAAGTAAATAAACAATTGTTATAATAGGCAATTTTATTACATACCTAATATTATAATCATAAAGGGACCAGTATTGGAGTATTGGACAAGTATTATTTCAACAACACACAGACAAAACAAAAGTATATTCATATATACTTTTCCAAATGTCTGGAAAAACCTTTTGGAAAGTTGTCTGTTATACTTTATATATTCTTTTTTATTGTTTTTCATCAATTTATTAATTTGCTTCCTTAACTGCCCTCTTCATTGTTACTTACATTTCTTCTTCTTTTTTCAACTTCTCTGTCTCTTCTTCTTTGTCTACTTTTTTTTTTCAGGTCCAAGCCTATACTCTGCCTCTCTCTCTCTCTCTCTCTCTCTCTCTCTCTCTCTCCTTATCTCTCTGTCTCTCCTCGGAGATCTGCTGAGAGGTAAGAATTCTATCTTTGCTCTATCAATAGCTCACGGCTTACTGCCTAGCTGCTTACCTACATTTTACACACACTTTTATACACAATGTTTCTGCTGCATATTTTCCTTCTGGGCAACAAGATGTCTCTACAGCATTCAAAACTTTTTTGATTTGATTGAAAGTTTTTGCTTTAGAATATATGTACACAAGCCTTTAGCATCAGATTTTGCTCAGCAACTCTTCTTGTAATAGTCTGTTTTATTTGACAAAAAAAAAAAAAAAAATGCATTTCATGTTTTAAGGCTTTTAAACCAAACGATCAGCGTTGAGATATGTTTACATTCTGGCAGTAGACGAGACACTGTCTTTTTTTTTTCCTTGTGCAACATCATTCTGTAGTGCTGCAGAGCTCAGCTAGGAACATTTCACTGCAAGTTCAGCTTTCACAGCTTTTGCCATCATTGCATAGAGGTGAAAGAAATGTTCTATAAGATTCAGAAAGTCAGTTACTATTAAAGTTGTTGTTTTTTTTTTCCCCCCTCAGTTTTATCCATCGGCAAAGCATACAGTATGCTTCGTATAATTTGTTATTGTCTAAAAACACATGGAATTATTAATATGGTAAAGTAAGAAGAGTTTTTTTTTTTTCATTTGTAACAAATTTGGAATCAGCCTCTACTGTTAAAGCTTTACGTTTAACATTTTTCCAGCAAAAAGTATTAGAAGTAACCTCATTGTTTCACAACTGTAAATACATTAAAAATACCAGCAACTTCGAATTGGACCACATCACGTCACACTTCTCAAGAATATCTGTAGCAAACTCTAATGTAAAAAACAAATCTGCAATCCTTAATTATTCAAAAACGTTTGATATTTCCGTATGAATTTTATAACGTTCATAGGCTAATTACGTTTGTGGGCTGTTGTTATGTTAGCCGCGAGCAGGGGTAGCCACTGTTGGACCCTCAAGCAAGGTCCTTTACCCCATGATACATTTGGGCATTGAGCTGGCAAACAGACCCAGTAAGTAACTGTCACAGAAGCGACAGATATATCTTTAGGATGGAATAGAAATGAAGAATGAAGAAATGAATATGTATCTTGTAAAGCTATGTAGTGTCGGGGCAATGACACAGAGACAAAGACGAAGGCAGATGGTTTAGTGGTGCTCAAACAAGTGTGGTTTATTAACCGTTTTCTGTCTTTCTTAAACTCATGCACACACACACACACACACACACACACACACACACACACACAGTAAAACAATACGTGGGCAAGAGTGGAGCAGGGTGTGGCGGTGAGGAAGCCCTTTAATATGGATAGAACCCACCGGGCTCGTCCCCAGGTGAAGAGCAGCAGGAGCAGTGGGCCACACAGGGCCGGAGAGCTGTGCTGACAGAGGTGAGAGTCGAGGTCAAGGAGGATATGGCCGAGCTGTGCTAGAGTTCCTCGGAACTCTTGGAGTCTGCGAGAACCGAAGAGAAAAGTGAATTTAGTCTCGACTTTCTGGCCTCCTTTTATGGCGCCTCTTTGACTCTCAGACGGTGAGTGGAAATGAGAAGCAGGCCGGATTACAGTATCCTGGTCCCTTTATTTGTGCCATGCTGCTGGCTGTGAACTTGAATTTTGTTTGAAGTGTGTGAGGAGCGGAGTTGTAAGCATAGTGGGTGTGCAGCCCGACGTAACAGTGTTGTCCTGTTAGATTCAGTTTGTTTACAGCCCACTTATAGCCCATCTACTCACATTCATGACCGGATGTCCTTCTTCATTGAACACAGTGGAACCTCGGATTGCGGGTAACGTGGTTTACGAGTGTTCCGCAAACCGAGCAAAGATTTTTAATACATTTTTAATCGGAAACCGAGCAAGTATTAGTTTACGAGAGTCGAGTATCATGTATCACGTATGCGACTCTTATTTTGATCACAACTGAGCCAGTGATTTTTCTCTCTCTCTCACGCTGCGGGAATTATTGGTAATCGTCTCCCCTGTTGCGTCCCCTGTGTCAAAATAAGAGTCCCCTGCTGCGTCTCTTATATAGTGCTCGTCTCTTATAATCACCATCTCCCTCTCTCTTCTGTGTGTGCACACACACACACACACTTTTTACACACACACACACACACTTACTTTGTGTGTGCATGGGCATGTGCGCGTGCGCGCGTAATTTGACACAGACACACACAGATCTCCCCGGCTGCACACACGCGCTTTATTTACACAGAAAACTCAGCTCTGTCGCGATTCTTTTCAAAAGGTAAGGTGCTGGTTCATTTGTTATTTTTTACTTTACAGCAGTGATTCCGTTGGTATGCGCTCATGCGAGTATCATTAGAGAGACTTCTTTTTTTTTCCTGTTAAAACAGTGTTTGCATTGTGTATGTTAGTTGTGAAACTTAAAAAGCAAGGTGGAGGGAGGGAGAAGGAGTTTTACAATTTAAGACGAGGCGAGGGGCTAATTCCACACACACACACACACACACACACACACACACACACACACACACACACACACACACACAAATACATGGCGCCTGCGCACACAAACGGAAACACTTAACTGTCTGGATTTATTTTTACTTTTTTATGTTAAGTGCAGGTTCATTTGTTTTATTTTTACATTATATGTTGTATTAATTATTTTTATGTATTTATTGTTTTGGGCTGTAGAACGAATAATTTGAGTTTTCATTATTTCTTATGGGAAAAGTCGATTTGGTTTACGAGTGTTTTTGGAAAAAGAGCCTGCTTCCGGAACAAATTATGCTCGTAATCCAAGGTTCCATTGTACTTTAGAAAGGATCATCACTGAGCCCTGTTTCTAGAACATCCATGTGCAGGATGAATTGTTTCCTGAAATCTGCTGGGTTGCGGAGGATGGGGGAGCTGGTGACATGGGTTTTCAGGAGCTCAAAAGCGCGTTCTGTCTCTTCTGATTATTTTATCTTCTCAGACTGTCCCTCCCATGGCAGGTCTGAGAGGCGGGGCTGAGAGAGAAGAAAAGTTAGGGATGTAACATCAGTAATACCCAGCTAATCCTAGAAATGCTTGCATCTGTTTTTTGGTTTTGGGGTGTGGATTATTGTGTACTGCTTCTACCTTTTTATCTTCACAGTCCTCATGCCACCGGCTCTATCCACCTTTTTAATAAATTAATATAATATAATTCTTGCAGTCTGTGGTTCATTGGCCCAATTGTGCAAGGGTGAAGGGGCCTTGCCACAGAAAGGATTACTCGGTCACTGGGTGCGAAGTCGCATGGCTGTTCCGGTCGGTAAATTAATGTGTGACACAGATCACTTTGTTTAGACCCACCACCACTTTGTTTTAGACCCATCACCAACAGTGCTTTACGTGGCTGTCCTCTTTTTGCAGCCTCAAATAGTTATCCTCTGTACCACCTGCTGAGACAAGGAGAGGTTTCACACCCTGGGGAATGATTGAGGGGCGAGCGAGGATCAAAGCACTGCCACTGTCGACAAGGGCAGGTATGGGGGCTCCCCCAATATGGACCCAGTGTGTGAAAGCAGGTTATGTGGCAGAGCGGTTTAAGGAGCTTAGGTTCGGTGTACATGGGCTCGTCAGCAGGTGATTTTTCTCGTTGTGGAGCTAAGATGAAATTGAGAACGCTCCGGTCAGGAATCCTCGCCTTCCTGGACTGTTTATTAACAGTTTTATTTCTTTTATCTCTTTCTCAAACTAGTGCACACACATACATACAGTAAGGAAATACCTGGGCAGTAGCGGAGTGGAGAGTGGCAGTGAAGAAGTCCTTTAATATGGAGAGGCCCCAGCGGGCTTGTCCTCCGGTGAAGAGCAGCAGCAGCGGTGAGCCGGGCTAATAGAAGCAGAAGGTGAAGTTGTGGAGGAGGTGGCTGAGCTGAGGTGAGATTTCCTCCGGTGCTGACCCCCGAGTGCATATATATATATATATATATAAGAAAGTCTTGTCATCTATCCAGGTTGTACTGTAGGAACAACAAATAATAATTTGACTTCTAGTTGATCATTTGGAATCAGAAGTGGCAAAGGCCTGTAGATTAGGCTTATTTTACCAAAATAAAATCTCATCATGCTGTGATTTTTTATTATTTAATTAGGACAGTACTGTAATTAACAGTATGTAAATTAACAGTGTGTAAAAGAAGAACCCCATAACACCCAACCTTCATTTGAAATCCATCCTGACCTGACAGCATGCCAAAGATTCAACCACAGATCAAAGTGCTGATCATCAAGAGTCGGTCTCCTGCTGAGGTGGCAGACATCTTTAATGTATCTAAACGTCAAGTGGAGAGGATAAGTAAAAGATTTTAAGAAACTGGTGAAGTTCATTACAGGCCCTGGTCAGGCAGACCCCGTACAATAACTGTTCGAGAAGACTGTTTGTTGGTTCAACAGTCCAGGGCAAGCCCTTTTTCAACTGAAGCAGAGCTACATAACAACTGGTCATCAGAAACCCCTGTATCTACCAGACCAGATTGTCGAACTTCCTCACGCAGTGGTTCCAATGGCCAAATTAGTGCTTGGAAACCAACATTAAACAGAAGACAACTACAAAATTGTGTTGCATTCGCCAAGGCCCACAGCTTGCAGGAAGGATGGACTGTGGAAAAGGTTGATTTTTCTGATGAATCATCTATTGAACTGCATCCCAAACATCGCAAATACTGCAAAAGGCCTATTGAAACCCCTATGGACCCAACATTAACACCGAAAAAAGTTCGCTGGATGAAGAATCATGGTTTGGGGTTACATTGAGTTTGGGGGTGTGCAAGAGATCTGCAGAGTGGATGGCAACATCAACAACCCGAGGTATCAAGACATTCTTGCTGCCCATTATAATCCAAACCACAGAAGAGGGCGAATTCTTCAGTAGGATGGTGGTCCTTCTCATACTTTAGCCTCGACATCAAAGTTCCTGGAAGCAAAGAAGGTAAAAATGCTCCAGGATTGGCCAGCCCAGGCACCAGACATGACCATTGTTGAGCATCTCTGGGGTAAGATGAATGCTTTCTTTGCCATTCCAGATGACTTTATTAATAAGTTATTTGGGTGATTGCCGAGATGTATGGATGCAGTCCTCCAAGCTCATGGGAGTCATACACAATATTAATTCTTTTTTCACTGCACCATGTCTTTCTGTTCTGTGCATTATTTCCGTCAACTGACAAGACTTTTGCAAAGTAAGCAAAGTAAAGTCTGACCTTTCTGTTCTAATTAAATAATTTAAAATCATGGCATGATGAGATTTTACGTATTTGGGTACCTAGAGGCCTTTGCCTTTCATATAAGCCACTTCTGATTCCAAATGATCAATTACAAGTCAAGTTATTATTTCTTGTTCCTACAACTTGGATAGGCGACAAGACTTTTTGTGTGTGTGTGTGTGTGTGTGTGTGCATATTCATTTTTTTGTTTGTTTGTCAGGTTTATTGAACTGTTATGTTAAGGCAAAGCTTAGCTGAAATTTATTCTAACTTCACTTTTGCTTGTGTGATACTGCTTAAATAGCATCATGTTGTATTTCTGACATGATAAGTGGAATTCATTCAGCTTTACGCTAAGTAGTTTTACTTTTCAAAGACTAGTCTGTTTGACCATAATTAACATTTTAAGCTACTTCGATGTAATTTCATAATTCATGTTAACTAAATATGATAAGATGCTTGATTTTTTACTAATCAATTCATGCGTTGATAAAACCATTTTCACAAATTAAAATAGAATCAAGCCAATATTGTGATTATACTCTACACCTGTCTCAAATGTCTTATAATATTCCTTTTTCTTCTCATTTCTTTGATTATTTTATAGCATGTCATCATCAAACGATGCCTGTCACTTCATCCTCCCCATTCATAATCAAAAAATAATATTAATAATATATATATATTTTTTTAATAACAGCCTGAATCTATTATGCTGCATTATTTTCTGCACTAATAGCAATTATCATGCAAATGTATTTGTGTTATGGATTGCGTCTGATGCCTCACAATTTAACAATGAAACTAAAATGAATGCAAAATGCCACCTTGAGACACATAAATCAGCACAGACTGAGTGCAATGTGAGTTTTTTTTTTTTTTTTTTTAAGAGTAAAAAAAAAAAAAGAAAATGCTTCACTTGAGTTTAGGGTGAAGTGCATTTGAAAGAAAAGAAGAAGAAAAAAAAACATGGCAAATTGTTAATCATTCAAATCCATTCAGTCTGATTACAGTGGAACCATGTATGGTTATTTCTGAGTACACTTCAAGATGAAGAAAAAAAAAAAACTGTCAAGGAACAGGCACAGCAAACATGCACTTTATTGTACTTGGAGTTAATCGGTTTCGGAACAACTTCTCAAATTCAAATGTATGTATGTATGTTCTTATGTAATAAATAATTACTAGTGAAATCCCATAGCATGTTTATCTGTACAGTTTCCGCAGCTGACATGGCGAGTTAAAAAAAGAAAAAATGGTTGACCCTGCGCTCTGACCCCTGCCTACTAACAAGCAGCTGGGATATGCGAAGAATAAAGAATTTCGCTGTGCAGTAATGTATATGTGATCAATAAAGGCTGAAGTTAACTTAAACTCGTGTCCATTAATGCTGCAATTACATACGTATTGTTTGACAAACATTGTCTTCACATGAGATTACATTAAGTCATAAATGTTGTAGGTATTTACATTAATTTATTTAAGTAATCAGAATAAATACATTTAATTGTATAATAATATACAGTACAAGGATGTGAGTATGAGCGGCGATCACATCAAACTGATGAAATTTTTCATGACTGAAGTTGTAAAACTGATTGACATGTACAGTACAAAATTCAATCCAATTCAATTCAATTTTATTTTATTTTATTTTTTACAGTGGAACCTCGGATTGCGAGTAACTGGTTTGTGAGTGTTCCGCAAGACGCGCACATTTTTTTAATACATTTTGACCTGAAAAATGAGCAAGTCTTGGTTTACGAATGCCGAGTATCATGTAGCATGCATGCGCGTCTTGTTTTGCCGTCGAGTGTCACGTGATTACAACTGAGCCAATTTTTTACGTGCACTGCGAAATTGTAGTTAATCGTTTTTTTTCGCTGCTGGGTCTAAGTGCACGTCTCTTACTGGTATAATCAACACCCGTGCACGCGTGTACTGTTTACTATAACACAGTGACCACGTGCGTGAGCTTAAAACATCTTTTATTTTTTTGTTTGTATATGTGTGTACTGTTTATTATTACACACGTGTGTGCTCGAGTGTAAAGTAAAAGTCTCATTAGATAGCGTGCTCCTTCCCCTCTCCTCTCGCTTTCACGCAAACACACACACACACACACACACACACACACACACACACACACACACTTAACAGAAACATTGCTCTGTCACAATTCTTTTCTAAGATGAAATGCAGGTTAATTTGTTTTATTTTTACTTTACAGCAGTTTACATTAATGTGTGTGTGAAACTCAAATGAAGGAAGGGTTACTGTGAAAGATGAGAAGAGGGAGAGGAGGAGGGTCTCACTCCTCCTTTCCTCTTACTTTAACTTCACACACAAATGCACACACATGCACAGCGCGTGCGGTAACACAAACACACAGTTACATGTGTGCACAAACACTAACGGAAACGCTTATCTCACTGATGTCAGGATTTATTTTGTAAAAATTATGTATTTATTGTTTTTGGGCTGTGGAACGAATAATTTGAGTTTTCATTATTTCTTATGGGGAAATTCACTTTGATTTACGAGGGATTTGAAATAACCTTGAGATGAACCAAACTCCACAGAGAACCCATCCACATTAGGTGATGGTAGCAGGGAGGGAGTGATCTGCAGTCATACTGTGTGTTTGGGCAGGTGGAAGTTCAATCTAATCGTTGATGTCTTTAAGTTAATATGGAGTCCAGAGGCTCAGGAGTCCAGTTCATTATTGGACGCTCTGGTAGACTGTAGGAAATTCCAGTCCTGAACTATTGAGCTAATCAGAGAACAGCTGTCTGCATCAGCCTGTATTTACTAAGCATCTTAGAATCACTCATAGGATGAGAATAAGGACTTAGACTAATTAGGATTAGAATAAGACTTAGAATTAGGACTGAGAATAATCCTTCCTCAGTGTAGGACATAAAAGTTATTTATAAACGAGAGCACGGGAGCAGTTTTGCTCGCGGAGGAGGTAGTAAATGTAAGGAAATCATGAAAGTAAGATTCTGCTCTACGCTTACCTATAAAGATAAAAAAATGAGCAGAGGCAATTTGTGAAAGCATCAGTGTCACCTGTCAGTTTGCAGCACGTACAGTATTGTACCCCAGCGGAGCGTGAAACACAGGGAATTTGCCGTGTTAATGAAGTGACAAAGTGCTGCTTGCAACAGAATCTCAAATATCTCAAATGTGCGCATTCAAATCATTTAATATAAGTATGCAAAATGTATATACTGTATAAATATGATTATTTCAATCAGTGTGCCAATTATGATGCCCATGACTTCATGGATGCAGCTTGTTTTTCATTGATTTCACACCGCGCAGCATGAATAAATCTGTGCATGATCAGCAGTGCTGTAAAATTTAATTCAATATTTCCGACACTGTCACTGGGTGACTGTTTCAAAGCTGCATCTTTGGTGTTCCAAAAAAAAAACCACTTACAGTATTAGTCACCTGTGGAGACAGCATACAATGTTTGTTATTGGACCAGTTAAGCTGTATGGTCACAGTCACAAAATGTCAAAAAAATTACAAAAGACTTCAAGCACAATATGGTGAGGAGAGTCTTAGCTGTAGTAAAACATTTAAAATGGTGCAAACGTTGCGGTATTCATCCATGAATGACGATCCCAGCTGAGGTGGCTCAGAGTTAAGTGCGGTTGTTCCCATGAACATATAGCTTCTGATTCTTTAAAATTTATGAATACCTTGGAGAAGAGATGTATTTTTCATGTGGAACACTCAATCATTCACCAACACCACTTGAATGTTACAGGAACTCGGCTGGGAGTTGTTGCCACGTCTACAATACAGTCCTGACCTCGCCCCAAGCCATTTCCACATGTTTGAGCCTTTAAAGAAGTTCCTGGGAGGCCGGCGTTCCAGACATGAAGAAGGCATTCTGATTACATATGCTTCCAGCTTCCTGAGAAAAAGAACTGTCTACTGTCGTGGTATCCAAGCACTAGTGAAACAAGGTACAGTAGTGTCGCAGGGGATTATGAACATTTTTTTTACTCTGCGTTCTGTTATTCTGTGCAGTCAAAAGTCATTGACTTGCATATTAATCCCAATAATATTTATTCCCATAAATCAAATAGCCGGAATCGAAAGAGGAAGGTTTTCACACCACATTAGGATGCATTAGGACGGCACCTTTGCATAATTGGTAAGGACTTACAGTATAGTACAGTATAAGGAGTTCTCTATGAAACTAAGAAGCTCAAGTTTTTAAATAGGTGGATTAAAAAGTGGAGCAATCTGATGCATTCATTTTGTTGTCCTTTAAATGAAGCACTTTGTGGATGAAGGATATTGGATCTAAAAGTAATAAACTGGGTTTAATTATATGATACACCATGTCCGGCCAAAATCATTACCATTTCAGAAGGGTCAAATTATTGGGTCCGCATCAAGCAAATGAAACAATTAAGGAGATTTGAAGTTACTGGAACTGGGTTAGAAACGGTAGTGCTGAACTGTCAACTCTGTGGAAGAAATGTAGTCAGAAAAAAAAAAAAATCTTAAATGGAGATTTAAACACTTAAACTCGGTAAAGTTGCATGGTAAAAAAAAAGAAAAGAAAAGAAAAGAAAAACAAAAGCATAAAAAAAAACATACTGTAACTCACAGACTGAATAGTTGTGTGTCCATAAGAAAACCATGTGTTAGTGTGACTAATGAAAAAGGCTTGAATTTGTTAGGGAGCATAAAAATTGGACTTTGGAGCAATGGGGAAAAAAACAAAAAAAAAAGTTGTCTGATGAGTCCAGATTGATCCTATTTTAACGCGATGGAAGGGTCGTGGTAAGAAGACTCAGGTGATGATGATGATGATGATGATGATGAGAGAGATCAAACGATCAAATAGGCACTTTGTTATCGGTATATAAGGTTCTACAGTATATCACCTTATCTCAACATCAGGTTAAATCAATGCTGCAAAATCACTCGTGAATTACTCAACTGCAAAACCTTAAACTTTATTTCCTGCGGTTGACGAAATGCAGATTCTCAGTCTCACTTTGAGATGATCTTGCTTTGGCACAGCTCAGAATTCCGTGCTGGCTGACTCAAATATTGCACGGCAGAAGATGAATGATCAGCCTTGGCAGAATTCTTGTAAACCTGTTCATTCTGGGGGAAAATGAAAGCCGGAAGTTCAGAGAAGGGCCCAGCAAGTAGGTGTGTTACTCCCAAACATTTTGGCAGCAGCTGGGTGGTACAACTTACGAGAGAGATCAAAGTAACAAGCGAACAAAAGATGAATAGTGGAATGAATTCTATTTGCATATAAACCCCTGGTGCACATAAAAACAATTGGATTTTTTCCACCAAGCTGTCATTTGTTTGTTTTGTTTGTTTGTTTGTTTGTTTTTTCCCCCTTTGCTTCCCTACTCCCTAATCTGGGGTTTTCTCACCTCTTCCCGTTTATTCACAGGATGCAGGAAGTGCAGGAATGTCTTTTATGATGCGAAAGCTTTTGTTTGTACTAAATATATGCTTTAAGATTATGATTAGTTTGATACTGTATGAAGTATTTGCCTGATACCCTACATTATAATTATACTTTCCACTAAATTAAACAAACAAACAAACAAACAAACAAAATAACAGCTCTTTTGTCAACTTAATTATAGTGTTAACTAAATGTTGTTTTACAGATAACTATTTCAATCGATGCGAAGCAAACTGCAAACTGTGAGGACCCGAGGCTAATATCTACAATTCAGGGAACCTGATAAAACATCTTTAAACTCAGTATGAGGAGTTTATTTCTAGATGCACATGTTGTATAGATGGGAACAATGCCTACAGACAGCCCTAGGTAAGTAAAATAACAGCTTCTACCCAGCATGATGTTTTTGATGAGGAGGGCACTGATGCTCCCGGATTCCAGTTCAATGAAAATAAAAGCAAACTTTACTTACAGCGGTAAGTTTCCATGGCCACTGTTTAAATGTTCAGTAATCTTCCTGGATGATTAATATTGAGTAGGTTGCATAAGTTATTGTACTCATAGTAGAGAGCGTGAAACTGTTTGTAGTCGGTGGTGTGAAGAGGGAAAAAAAAAAAAAAGAATAAAAAACTAAAATATCGATGCATCATTAGTATACAGCGGCCGATATGTGTCATGGCCCGGATTTCTGTGCCTTGGATCACAGCTCAGAGTTCAGCACATTCCCACACACCTGAGTCAGTGCATGAAGGAGCTGATAATTATCAGATAGGTGTTACAGCAGGAAGACTTCTCAACACTTCCCACTTTATTTCATGAAAATGTCAAACAGCTGATACAAGTCATGGCTCTTGGGGACTGGATCTGCAGTCCAGTGTGTGATCATTTTGTGAATCGTACTCGAAGTGGAATATGAAGTGTTCATCGATTAGAAACGCAGGACTTCATCTTCCTTGTAAAATATAAACCAGATACGACCAAGAGAAAAGAGGCATCAGAGCAATTACTGTAGGGAGCCAGCAGTCCTGTGACACCCCCATCTACAGTATGAAGACTTATGGAAAGGACACACACACACACACACACACACACACACACACACACACACACACACACACACACACCATACAGTTTGTGACCTGTGAGATTAAATCAGGAATTAAGTCACAATTTGGTTGATTTGAGTTCTGTATATTTTCAGATTCCTGTTTTGAATAAGCTCTTTTTTATTCGAAGTGCATTATTACTGTATATGATGTCCGGTTCCTGAGATATGGCCAGTGAAATTTTGTTTATAATGAGTGCCTTAGAAAAGTCATGGTGAAATCCTGTTTTTAGAAAAGAAAGAAAGAAAGAAAGAAAGAAAGAAAGAAAAGAAAGAAAGAAAGAAAGAAAGAAAGAAAGAAAGAAAGAAAGAAAGAAAGATCAAGAAGTAAAGGAAGGAAGGTAAAAAGAAAGAAAGAAAGAAAGAAAGATCAAGAAGCAAAGGAAGGAAGGTAAAAAGAAAGAAAGAAAGAAAGAAAGAAAGATCAAGAAGCAAAGGAAGGAAGGTAAAAAGAAAGAAAGAAAGAAAGAAAGAAAGTAAGATCAAGAAGCAAAGGAAGGAAGGTAAAAAGAAAGAAAGAAAGAAAGATCAAGAAGCAAAGGAAGGAAGGTAAAAAGAAAGAAAGAAAGAAAGAAAGAAAGAAAGAAATAAAGATCAAGAAGCAAAAAAAGGAAGGTAAAAAGAAAGAAAGAAAGAAAAAAAGAAAGATCAAGAAGCAAAGGAAGGAAGGTAAAAAGAAAGAAGAAGAAGAAGATCAAAACAAAGGAAGGAAATTAAAAAGAAGGAAAGAAAGAAGAAGAATGAAAACAAAGGAAGGAAGGTGAAAAGAAAGAAGAAGAAAGAAGAAGATCAAGAATATCTCGGAAGGAAGGTAAAGAAAGAAGAAGAAGAAGAAAGATCAAAACAAAGGAAGATAAAGAAAGAAGAAGAAGAAAAGAAGATCAAACAGGAAGGAAGGTCGAAAGAAAAGAAAAGAAAGATCAAAATATAAAGGAAGGAAGGTAGAAAAGAAAGAAAAGAAGATCTGAAATAAGGAAGGAAAATTAAAAGAAGAAAAGAAAGAAAGAAAGAAAGAAAGATCAAGAAGCAAAGGAAGGAAGGTAAAAAGAAAGAAAGAAAGAAAGAAAGAAAGAAAGAAAGAAAGAAAGATCAAGAAACAAAGGAAGGAAGGTAAAAAGAAAGAAAGAAAGAAAGAAAGATCAAGAAGCAAAGGAAGGAAGGTAAAAAGAAAGAAAGAAAGAAAGAAAGATCAAGAAGCAAAGGAAGGAAGGTAAAAAGAAAGAAAGAAAGAAAGAAAGAAAGAAAGAAAGAAAGAAAGATCAAGAAACAAAGGAAGGAAGGTAAAAAGAAAGAAAGAAAGAAAGAAAGATCAAGAAGCAAAGGAAGGAAGGTAAAAAGAAAGAAAGAAAGAAAGAAAGAAAGATCAAGAAGCAAAGGAAGGAAGGTAAAAAGAAAGAAAGAAAGAAAGAAAGAAAGATCAAGAAGCAAAGGAAGGAAGGTAAAAAGAAAGAAAGAAAGAAAGATCAAGAAGCAAAGGAAGGAAGGTAGAAAGAAAGAAAGAAAGAAAGAAAGAAAGAAAGAAAGAAAGATCAAGAAGCAAAAAAAGGAAGGTAAAAAGAAAGAAAGAAAGAAAAAAAGAAAGATCAAGAAGCAAAGGAAGGAAGGTAAAAAGAAAGAAAGAAAGAAAGCAAGAAGCAAAAAGGAAGGTAAAAAGAAAGAAAGAAAGAAAAAAAGAAAGATCAAGAAGCAAAGGAAGGAAGGTAAAAAGAAAGAAAGAAAGAAAGACCAAGAAGCAAAGGAAGGAAGGTAAAAAGAAAGAAAGAAAGAAAGAAAGAAAGAAAGAAAGATCAAGAAGCAAAGCAAGGAAGGTAAAAAGAAAGAAAGAAAGAAAGATCAAGAAGCAAAGGAAGGAAGGTAAAAAGAAAGAAAGAAAGAAAGAAAGAAAGAAAGATCAAGAAGCAAAGGAAGGAAGGTAAAAAGAAAGAAAGAAAGAAAGAAAGAAAGAACGATCAAGAAGCAAAGGAAGGAAGGTAAAAAGAAAGAAAGAAAGAAAGAAAGTAAGATCAAGAAGCAAAGGAAGGAAGGTAAAAAGAAAGAAAGAAAGAAAGATCAAGAAGCAAAGGAAGGAAGGTAGAAAGAAAGAAAGAAAGAAAGAAAGAAAGAAAGAAAGAAAGATCAAGAAGCAAAAAAAGGAAGGTAAAAAGAAAGAAAGAAAGAAAAAAAGAAAGATCAAGAAGCAAAGGAAGGAAGGTAAAAAGAAAGAAAGAAAGAAAGACCAAGAAGCAAAGGAAGGAAGGTAAAAAGAAAGAAAGAAAGAAAGAAAGAAAGAAAGAAAGAAAGAAAGAAAGAAAGAAAGAAAGAAAGAAAGAAAGAAAGATCAAGAAGCAAAGCAAGGAAGGTAAAAAGAAAGAAAGAAAGAAAGATCAAGAAGCAAAGCAAGGAAGGTAAAAAGAAAGAAAGAAAGAAAGATCAAGAAGCAAAGCAAGGAAGGTAAAAAGAAAGAAAGAAAGAAAGATCAAGAAGCTAAAGAAAGGAAGGTAAAAAGAAAGAAAGAAAGAAAGAAAGAAAGAAACAATCAAGAAGCTAAAGGAAGGAAGGTAAAAAGAAAGAAAAGAAAGAAAGACCAGAAGCAAAGGAAGGAAGGTAGCAAGAAAGAAAGAAAGAAAGAAAGAAAGAAAGATCAAGAAGCAAAGGAAGGAAGGTAAAAAGAAAGAAAGAAAGAAAGAAAGAAAGAAAGATCAAGAAGCAAAGGAAGGAAGGTAAAAAGAAAGAAAGAAAGAAAGAAAGAAAGAAAGAAAGTAAGATCAAGAAGCAAAGGAAGGAAGGTAAAAAGAAAGAAAGAAAGAAAGATCAAGAAGCAAAGGAAGGAAGGTAAAAAGAAAGAAAGAAAGAAAGAAAGAAAGAAAGAAAGAAATAAAGATCAAGAAGCAAAAAAAGGAAGGTAAAAAGAAAGAAAGAAAGAAAAAAAGAAAGATCAAGAAGCAAAGGAAGGAAGGTAAAAAGAAAGAAAGAAAGAAAGACCAAGAAGCAAAGGAAGGAAGGTAAAAAGAAAGAAAGAAAGAAAGAAAGAAAGAAAGAAAGAAAGAAAGAAAGATCAAGAAGCAAAGCAAGGAAGGTAAAAAGAAAGAAAGAAAGAAAGATCAAGAAGCAAAGCAAGGAAGGTAAAAAGAAAGAAAGAAAGAAAGATCAAGAAGCAAAGCAAGGAAGGTAAAAAGAAAGAAAGAAAGAAAGAAAGAAAGAAAGAAAGATCAAGAAGCAAAGGAAGGAAGGTAAAAAGAAAGAAAGAAAGAAAGAAAGAAAGAAAGAAAGATCAAGAAGCAAAGGAAGGAAGGTAAAAAGAAAGAAAGAAAGAAAGAAAGAAAGAAAGAAAGATCAAGAAGCAAAGAAAGGAAGGTAAAAAGAAAGAAAGAAAGAAAGAAAGAAAGAAAGAAAGAAAGAAAGAAAGATCAAGAAGCAAAGGAAGGAAGGTAAAAAGAAAGAAAGAAAGAAAGACCAAGAAGCAAAGGAAGGAAGGTAAAAAGAAAGAAAGAAAGAAAGAAAGAAAGAAAGAAAGAAAGAAAGATCAAGAAGCAAAGGAAGGAAGGTAAAAAGAAAGAAAGAAAGAAAGAAAGAAAGAAAGACCAAGAAGCAAAGGAAGGAAGGTAAAAAGAAAGAAAGAAAGAAAGAAAGAAAGAAAGAAAGAAAGGCATTGTTTTCATATCTAAAGTAACCAGCTTGGATTGTGTTCAATAAAGTTTAATCTTTCCTCTGTTGAAGAGTCTGGGAGATAGACAGAGCTTGATAAATAGATTTATCAACTTATTGATACATTTCACCTACTGCACTCTATTGGCTAAAGCGCAAAATTACCCAGTGTGACTTGATCTGATGGTATCACATACTGTAAAGAAAAAAAAAAACATTTATGGGGGTACTGTATCAAAGTAAAAGAAAATTAAGAAGGATTAATTTGGCAAATATAATGCTTCAAGGAACAGCTACAGTACAGTAGGTATTTTCAGTATTTTCTAGGGGTACCATCATTTTTGTCCAGGCCTGTTCCATGAGTTCATGTTTTTTTATAAATCCGTTGAAGCATGGTTGAAAAGCAATGTCTGACTTTCATTGGTTAACATTCATAGAATTCTTATTTATTATTACTTTTGTCAGATTAAAGTTATTTCTGTGACCATTGTGAGTTTTTCTGTCATTGACCGAAGGGTACCAACAATTTTGTCCACGTGTGTATAGAATAGTTCCATATAATATTCTACTTTTTGTTTATAAAAGCCCTACACTCTCATGTTACGGATTTGTTAAGTCCATCCTGAATGCGGGTCGTTTCGATCTTTTGGAGTTGATGCTCCCGGGCTCTAGAATAGTCTCTTGAATTTCATTCGATCCTCTCCCATTATCATCACTTTTAATTCAAACTTTAAAGCTTAATCTTTTTTTCATCTAGATTTTAGTTCAGACTAAGGTCGGCTAAGGTTTGTGTCAAGTTAAATTTTAATTTCATTCATTTCTCTATTAGTGTCCATTTATTTAAACATTCTCATGCAGAGCACTAATATGTTTGAAGTTGATTGCACCTGATGACAAAATGATTTTTTTTTTTTTTATAATTGCTTTTAGATGCGAATTATTGCTATTTTTAGTATTTCTATAGTTTACAGATAGCTGTACGCGTGATATAACCGATAGACTATTGCATCAGTTTAATTTTGATATGCTGCACAGAACCCAGGGGATCCCATTAGATATCTTTCACAATGATTATCCACAAAAATGAGTGCCGTAATCATCACTGACATTAGTGAATTTATCAACGCTTGGGAAATTCCCCATAATACACTTTTGTGTTAAATATCACTGGTGTCTTCTGTTGTTGTCTTCTGTTTATTTCCTTCCTCATAGCATTCCTTTTGGACACTGCTGTAGCTTTTGAGGTCAGACGAGCTGCCTATGGCATTTTGACTCCACCCACTCATCACTGCTAGGGTCGCGGCAGCACTTATGGTTCATCAGCACCCAAATGCCAACTTCTTTGACAGTGTAAAGGTCACTAAACTACAGACTATCTTGGTATTCTACAAATTAAGGAAACACAAATAGAGCTCTAAAAGGGTCACGGATTTTGCCCCAGACATATTTGCTGCAACTTTTAGAAAGTCTTTTATAAAAATACACCATGGCATTCCAACATAAAACATTACGCCCAGTATTTTGTAGGTTCCACTCATGCCATCAGGACAGCTGTGACCCATCCGAGGTTTGGAGGCAGGCTTGTCAGCCTGGCTTCTTTGTCTGTTGGGAGCTGTGTGTGGCAGGCTATGGTGCACTGGTGAGGGAAGGTTCTTGTGCCTTTTTTCTCAAAGCCATTTTCAGCAACTTGTGCTATTTTGGCTTTTCTGTGAGCTCTGACTGGAAGGGCTACCCTTTGGTACCTGCATGACTGGATGAGTCTTGGGTGGCCATGAACCTTTTACTAGTTTGTAGGTACAGTACGTAAATGATAAACAATTTTAATCATGCCTAGCCATGTTCGCGTTATGAATGATTGCTGTATATCCCACATTTATATTTGTTAATTATTTTTTTATTCTTATGTGTTGTTACATTTTAAAAAGCCTCTGTATCTTGATTTTTTTTTTCTCCCTCTACTGCACGTTATTTAATAGGATGAATTTTAATGATGGAGAGGTCAGACTTTTGGAAAATTAACTGTATCACAGTAATGTAGACTGGGACTTAAATTTTGATTTAAAGCTTAAGATCAGATTTAAAAAAAAAATGTTCTTCTTTATTAGTCGTCAGCGCAAGTAAATTTCAAAGACTAACCGTCTGAATCCGAAGAAGCAGGTGAGATGCAAGCTACAGATTCAACACTATCTACAGTAATAACGCAGGAGCAGGATGCTAAAACTGGCTCTGAAACCGTGGACATTTTATAATAAAAGGTTTAGTAGGCGAAAGATATGTACAGTATCACAAGAAGAAAAATGAGATCATATAGAACGGCATTAAGTTGTCATGAGCTAAAGTTAAAACAGCATCTTCAAGACTGGATTTAGGTCTTGGTTAAGCGCTTAATAAAAAGATGGGCCATTCCATCACCCTGGTTGCTAACACAGATAAGGGTCTTGATGAATTCATAATGCATATCTTGGGAGACGGTAATCGATATTTGACTTTCCAGGAAGCCAGTGGAGGAAATGAAGTACTGTGGTAGACTGAAGTGGGAGAACTTCAGAGGGGAAGACTCTAAAAAGTTTGCATTTGTTTCAGAGGTCAGGTAAAATGCATGTGAACATGTGTCTTTGGTGGTCTTATCCAGGTCAATTTTGCTACTGTATTAAATAAAAATTATAGAATGATTTGTTTTATAAGGGTGGGGAGATAGATCCTGTAGATCTGTAGTACTACGACCATAATTCTGGAAGACAGTAGGGGCAGGAATGGATAAGGCAGTCGGTGTCACTCGATTCTCTAGAATGATCTAATTCTCAGTTAGCACCAAAGTAAAGAGACTAAAGGAAAGTTATTCAAAACTGGTTCATTAAAATACACTGAGATTCCAGTATGTGAGTCTGGGGATTAAGTATGACTTCCCACCGGAGACCCTCATTCGTGTCAAGGTGATTGGAAGTCAATTCCTTGATATATCTGCCCTTTACGAATCATCCACTGCATTAATGAGATGCTGTACAGTAAAAACATTGCTAGACATTATTGCCTGCCAGCTAGTTTTCACATCTCAAAATGTGCAAATCCAAATAAGAATATAAGGAATATGAAATATACGATCAATAGTCAATAGATTCCATTAAATCCAATTGCATTCTATTTGTATAGTGCTTTAATAATGATTATTGTCTCAAATCATGGAATTGGTGCAAAGCATTTATGAATTAAATAAATTCCTGCAAGCAAAAATGCAAAGTAGAAATATGGTTAGATTTTTGTAAGATCTTTCATTCACAGCACAGGGCACACCACAGGCACAAGACGAGTTCTTGGGGGAAAAAGATCATTCTATTTGTAAAATGGGAAAAGAAAGGGATTTAAAGGAGGGAGGAAGGAAAGAAGGGTGAAAAAGGACAAGCACAGATCATGCAGTCCTTAAGTGGCTAGCTCTTGGCCTGCAATCAAATGATGGTGGACAGTTTTGGGGTGCAAGGCATCGCCCTGCTCACACGCCACTCTCGTGGTTAACGTCCACACGCTCTCTCCAGACTTCTGAACCCTGGGCTAAGCTCCACACCTCCCTTTTAAAGAGTGGAGCAAGCCCAAGGACCTTTGATGATTATCTCCCACCAGCCGTGCAATATTAAGCGGCTTCGCCCCATCACACAGACGAGGCCGTTTGCCAACGGAGCGCTTTGGAGTGAGCGAGGAGTGGAAAAAGATTTGGATGCACACCAGTCACTGGTGCATCCGTGACAATTTGTAATAATGTGATGTTATAATAAACAATATAAATAGCATAAGGATTGGTGGAGGCGGCAGTTAGGATTCCCAGACATAAAGACATAAAGTATAGAGTGAGCATGTCCATGACTGTTCATGTGAAAAAAAAAAAGAAAAGAAAAAAAGTCAAACTGGAATAGACCAGCTGAGGTAGTTGTGTTGAAAGGTGGTGGGTGGGGTTAACTTGTAAAAAATGTAAAAATAGGATTAGTCTGGGGTGTTGTCTGTGTTCAGATCCTGAATAATCTGTGGGAAGGAGTTTCTTCTCATTCTTTCTGTGTTGGCCTTCAGAGAGTGGAAGCTCTTGCCTGACCAAAACAGAGATGTCCAGTGGTGGGGTGGAAAATTTGGGGTCTTTCACTATTCTCCAGATCTTAATGTAAATCCTTTCTTAATTCAAAACAGCAACTAAATCTTTAAAATGTACAATAAGCCTTGATACAGAATAAACCATATAGGACTTAAAAGACAAAAAAAGAAGACAACCTTTCTAATTGTTAAAATACTATTTTATCTCCTTAATTAATGGGCTTATGAGCAGTAAGTGTTGTTACTTTGGATTACAAGCATAATTCGTTCCAGAAGTGGGCCCATGTTCCAAAGCACTCGTAAACCAAATCATCATTTCCCATAAGAAATAATGAAAACTCAAATTATTCGTTCCACAGCCCCAAAAATTTAATACATAAAAATAATTAATACAATCTATAAAATGAAAATAAAACAAATTAATCTGCACTTTACAAATAAAAAAGTACAAATAAATCCTGACAGATAAGTGTTTCCGTTGGTGCGTGCAGGCACTGTGTGTGTGTGTGTGTGTGTGTGTGTGTGTGTGTGTGTGTGTGTGTGTGTGTGTGTGTGTGTGTGTGAAATTAGCCCCTTCCCTTGCCTTGTTTTACACAGTAACACTCCTCCTCCCTCTCCCCACCTCGCTTTTTAAGATTCACAACAAACACACACACAATGGAAACAGCGTTTTAACAGGAAAAAAAGAAATCTCTCTGAGACTGGCATGATCGTATATTAACGGACTCACTTTTTAAGTTTCACAACAAACGCATAAACACAGCGGAAACACCGTTTGAACGGGAAAAAAGCAAGACTGGCAGGAGCACATACTAACAGAATGACTTAAGTTTCACAACAAACGGACACACACATAAACACGGAAAACTGCTTTAACAGGGAAAAAAGAAATCTCTCTGACCTGGCGTGAGCGCATACTAAAGCGTGAAGAGAGTGAGAGAGTGACGCTCGGTGTCAAAGTAAGAGTCGCATGCGTGATACATGATACTCGGCGCTCGTAAACTAATACTTGCTCGGTTTCTGAATAGAAATTTATAAAAAATCTTTGCTCGTAAACCGCGTTACTCGCAATCCGAGGTTCCACTGAGGTTGCAAATTAAATAGAATTGAAATAGAAGTGTATAAGGTTCTAAGGGTATAAGTTATACACAATAAGCTAAGTGCAGTTAGTCCTTATTTTTGTGAAAAATTTGAAAGGCAAGTAATAAATCATTTTGGTATGTGAACTTACAATATGCTTATTACCAAATCTTTTTAATATTAACAGTTCATGTCAAATAAAACTAGTTGTAACAACAAGCAGATTCAGCGAATTACAAACGTTTAAATATGTCCATTTATGGGAAAATAAATAAATAAGATTCCAAATCATAATTTATTATTGCATCCAAATCATGGCCCATTTGATAAATTGTCTTTATGTTTGGCACTGAATCAGGCTTCCCTCCCTCTAAATGATAGTTACAGAGCTACTGAACGAGAGAAACAGGTGAAATAAACATCTTTGGTTTAATTAAAATAAATGTAAATAACAGTCAAGCACAAATGTTGTTGTCCATTTTCAATGCTTCATTTACTCAGAGAGATAATGATGAATATAAGATGTGTTTGCGTTGCTAGCGCTAGGGCCCCTGCTCCAGTGATGGTTCCCAGACGGTGCCGCTTTATTAATTCTGCACACAAAAGCAATCCATCACTGTTCCTCCAATCTGGAGAGAAGAAAAATGTCAGCCTATCAAAGGAAAGATGTGTGACAGAGGAAAGGGTGTCGTTTGTTGGTTATTTTACCCCGGTTCATAGGATCATTGAAAAGATTACTTTTTTTTTTTTTTTAAACAGTTCTTAAGAAGAGTAAGGACATTTGGATGAATGATGTTAAATTTCATATGTCTTTAATTAAAAATGTCTTATACCTATTACGCCGGTTATGAAATAACACACAAACATGTGACATCATGTAAATATATGTAATAAACCACTTGGTAAAATAAACCACAAATGGTAAAAAGCATTTAAAAAGGCATTCATTGTATATTTCAATTATTATGTGTGATTAAGACGTAATGCACAAATAATGCATGTATCATGTACTGTATATAGTGTAGATAAAAATAACCATGTCCAAAATAAAAATCACAAGTAAAAATGTCTTCATTAGAATAGATTAATGTGGAAAACAATGCACCAGAAAATTAATGTTATATATATATATATATATATATATATATATATATATATATATATATATATTTTATGTTAATAATAATAATATCTAAATTACTATGTAATAGTAATTACTATTTATGTAAACGAAATAAGGTGAAAATCCAATCATGACAAAATGGGAAAATAAATGAAATATATGTGGAAAAAAACGCATGTGAAAAACAAATCATGCACAAAAGTTGCATAAAACATTTATTGGAAAAAAAAAAAATTCAAATTGAACATTAAAAAAATACAGGCACTATGAGTGAGAAGTTAGCATGTAAAACAAAAAAATTACAGAAGAGGTACAATATCAAGAAAAACACTCTGTTAATTTGTCCCACCTCGTTCTGAGCAGTGTAATGCCTACTTGTGATTTCTCATAAGGCCGATCTGCTTTATTAATCAATCAAGAAAGTGCAGGTAAGCTGTTAAACTTCAATGGCAAGTGCTGATCAAGCGCTGTTCTTTCACTGAACCCAACTGATTTAGTCTGTGAACGCTGTTTGATCTCGGCAAAGTTGTCAATTCATCACTTTTAAAAGTTGAATTCTGCTTTTTTTTTTTTTTTTTTTTTCAAGTGAGTTGTACTATTTTTTCATGCTGAGTAAAGATTAAAGCAAACATTTTAATACTATAAAAAGAGGGCAGGATGAATAGGGATTTAATCATTTTAAATGTAAACAAAAGGAGTCGTTAAATATTTATTTAAAAGACAGTTAAATGTGAACGACAGCGGAATAACCAGGTTGTTATTTTGCATAGTTTTTATTTAGGTTTATTGAATTCCATCTGTGGTGGCCTTTATGAACCCTTCACAAGGTCAAACACTGATATACCCTTGACATTTTGATGATGCTCTGACTCAGTCATTTATCCATCATGACTTGGCTTATTGCTTTATACGTACAGGGAAAACGGGCAAGCGTAGAAATCGGAGTGACTTTGGCACGCACCATTTTTTTTTTTTTTTTGGGGGGGGGGGGGTGGTTCTGCTAGTTAGTAATCCCTGGGATGCCATTCATTTTATTGTTGCCGATGGAGTACACCGCTTCATGACAATAGGAGGTCTAGTTGTCTTTTTTAGCAGAGAATTGTTCAGGAATGTTTTAATGGACATGATAAAGAGGCTGTTGACTAGGAGTCCATTTATCCCCTGCTGTTACCACTGTCAAGAGCAATTGTTGTTTTTGCCACTCCTTTTGTTAAACTGTCTCCTTACATAACATGTAGTCGAATGCAAAGTAAAGAAAAAATAGAAACTTGGCAAAAATTTAAAAATAAATCAGAAAACCTTTTTTTTTTTTTTTTTACACCTTGGACTTATTTACATACTTCAGGCTATTGTATTATATATTAAGACCATTTAAAATGCACAGTAGTCACGTAAACTGAGAAGTATTTATTAATTAATGAGCGGATTTGACCTGTTTGGACCTTATTTAGTAAGATCACTGGGTTAATGGCTCATGTCTGCGTCAAAGCATCACTTTGCAGTTTGAGCCCAACACGAGACGATACACCTGTTTATACATAACATTAACACCTTACACACACTTGCATTCATGTTAATGAGCTTTCAGCTTTAAAAAAAAAAAAAAAAAAAACGTTGACAAAGTGAAAAGACCAATTTCATCATTATTACTTATCATATATATATATATTATTTGATTTTCACACACAGTTCATTTATTTATTTACACATCTGTCATGTGATTTTACAAATGATTCAGTTACACATGATGATTTTTACACTTTTTTTTTTTTTTACATTTACACTGTTTCTTCATATGTGGTTTTAACACAATTCATTATTTTTTTTGTATTTTGATGATTTAGTTTCATGCGATTTGAAATATATATATATATATATATATATATATTTTTTTTTTTTTTTCCACACAGTTTAAAGTGAAATAAGGCAGCAGGTGATGCATATCTGGACAGGACTCAGATAATCATTCAGTATTCAAATTGAACTGGAATTGGAAATGAAGAATGAGCCAGAAATCAAATCAAATCTGTATTTGCTAGATGTCCAAGTGTGATTTGCCGCTGTGTCATTTACTATCATAACTGACTCTCTCGCTCTCTCTCTCTCTCTCTCTCCCTCTCAATGTCTCACTCTCTCTGTCTCACTCTCACCTTCAAATATTGAACAGGTGCGTCACTTTGCAGTTAAAAGAAGGCACATGAGGCAAGTATTGTGTGACGAGACAAACCAGACAAACAAGCAAAAAAGAAAAAAAAAAGGGTTTCCTGCTGCTTGTTAATACAACGTAATACACTGATATGTGTTGTAAAGGAATTAAAAACTGTCATAATCACACAGATGCTGGATATGTCTGACCTGTTTGGTTTACCAAATGTACTACCTTACCATAATCACTTTTAGAACAGGACATGTTTGAGCTTCAATTTTTAAGCGGAAACACCAAATTAGTTGGTGTTGTTGAAGTTCTTGAGATTGCTAGCTATTATTATTATTATTATGATGATGATGATGATGATGATGATGATGTAATGCAGAACAGCTATCTGGTTGAATTCAGTGTTCTTGATTTTTATTGATTAAGCAGTTAATGTCGCTAAATTCGTTCCAACCAAATAATCTGATTGGACGAGAGGAATTCCACAAGTGGTGATATAAAACATAACTTAACTGAATGTATCACTCCGCATCACACTAATTGTTGGCCGCCACAGCATAGGTAAAAGTAAATCGCTAAATCCGCAGGACTGGAAAGAGGAAAGAGCAGCTGCCTAACCAAGTCCATGTTCAAAACCAGTCAGGGGGGAAGACTTTCAGCAAGAATACACATCTGGTAACGTTATGTGAACAGCACTTGGTCTCCTTTATAATTGTTCATAAATTGTCCAGATTGCCTCAAAATTATTCATGATGTTTTATTTATGCCCAAAGTGAGCTATAAAGCAGACTAGCTTCTAACACAAGGCTGAATCCCAAATCCCTCTATAACCCAAGATCACAAGACAATATAGCACTCTAGCATTCCTTTTTTTTTTTTTTTTTTTTTGCTATTTATGATTAAAACCTGAAATTGGTTATTGAGAAATTAATTAGGAGGCTTGAAATGTCAGTATTAATTAACATTACTGGCATATAATTTTATGAAACTTAAAGCACAGCATAGTGCTTGTTTACCACCAGCTTCCCATTCAACACCTTTTGGGATTCAACCCTGGAACCCCAAGTTAAAGTAGCTGGTCTTCTAAAATGGAACAAGTGGAAATATAAAGTAAATCTAGAAGAAAGAAAAAAAAAGTTCCTGCCATATATTTGTCCACTCCAGTAACTAAACCATTTCACTAATTAGTCCTTCTGTAGTCTATCTGGCTGAAGATTTGTGCTCATTACTATCACCTTGTTTAGTATATGTATGGAACAAACATGTGTCAGGATTTTTTTACTTTTTTTTGCAGACCCATGTGTGTTAGAAAAGCAAAATAACTGGTTCAATAACAAAACAAATTTGTGTAACTGTTCTATAAAAGCAATATCATACTCAAGGTTTGAGTACAAACTCATACAAAGTTGAAATTAAGCAACATTACACGAGTGGGAGTGCTGTTGTTTTAAATATCAGCACAGGCGTGATATCTTCAGCGCTCTGCCTGTACATTCATGCCTATGGCCGCATCACAGCCATGCTGATATCCAGCATAACAGCACTCCCTCTCATGTGACATAATAATGCTTAATTGCATCTACTGTCTGGTAGCTTACAAATAAATAATCGTTATTAATTAAAGAAGTGTTTCTTAGTATTTTCCTGCTTATTAGCCATTAGCTAGCATGGTGATGGTCAAGGGCCACGGTTCTAAAAGGGAGCTCTGTGAAGCATAGCCAAAGGGGTCTGTGGGGATTTTTGTTTTGTTTTGTTTTGGGGTTTATTGGTTGTTATAGTTGCAGAAAACTCACATCTCCTCATTATTAAAGTTATATTTGCTATTCAGTTCTTAAAGTTCATATTGTTAAAGAATGTAGATAAGTTAGGAGAAAACCTTGAACACAATAATATTTTAATGAAAATGTGTAGAGGATCAAAACTCATGTGGCCCAAATATTACTGTTCAATTTAAATAACCAGCCTACTATATATATATGGCATGCCATTTAGGAAAATATTCATGAGAGAACTTAATGAAAATTCTGAATATATTGAATTAAATGTGAGAATATTGAATGGATTCCGAATATATTGATTGAAAACTGATATATTGAATGAAAAGTCTGAATATATTGAATGAAAAGTCTGAATATATTGAATGAAACATGACGTCATCAAAACACAGCGCCATCTTTAGGAAGGATGAGTGAGTCGGCGAGAAACTTGGTTGCTGCAATTGTGAGAAATGAAGAGATGGTGAACACATTGATGAGGGCGTGTCCGGCCCAAAGTGGTGGCACAAGCCGCACTCAGTATCAGACGACGGATGAAGAAATATATTCGCTATTTCACCGCGGAAGACCGGTGTTATGCGCTAAAATGCCCCCCTGCCACAGATTGCACCCCTACATAATCTCTATCAAATATTATATTACAACATAAATTCATAGGTTTATTGTTATCAAATATGATATAACTATTATAATTAACCCTTGGCACGTGACAGGCGTCGAGACCATGAATACAAATTCTCATATAATGTTTATTTTGTGGCACATTTATTTTACAGGGATTTGTCATGTAATACAAAAATGCTTGCACTAAATAAATATTTATGATGAAAAATTTAACGAAATGATTTTTATTATTAAATAAGCAATATCAAAAATACATCTTGTATATAAAAAATAATAATTTATATTTTTTCCCTATACTACATGCAATTTTTTATAATGCTTATTTTATAATCAAATCCATTTGGTCTAATTTGTAATTTCTAAATCATAAACCTAGAAATTTCTGTTCTAATATAATATTCGACGGAGATTAAATAGGGGTGCAATCTGTGGCAGGGGGGCATTTTAGCGCATAACACCGGTCTTCCGCTGTGAAATAGCGAATAAATTTCTTCATCCGTAGTCTGATACTGAGTGCGGCTTGTGCCACCACTTTGGGCCGGACACGCCCTCATCAATGTGTTCACCATCTCTTCATTTCTCACAACTGCAGCAACCAAGTTTCTCGCCGACTCACTCGTCCTTTCTAAAGATGGCGCTGTGTTTCGATGACGTCATGTTTCATTCAATATATTCAGACTTTTCATTCCATATATTCAGACTTTTCATTCAATATATCAGTTTTCAATCCATATATTCAGAATTCATTCAATATATATATTTTTCAATCAATATATTCGGAATCATTCAATATTCTCACGTTTCATTCAATATATTCAGAGTTTTCATTAAGTTCTCTCATGAATATTTTCCTAAACGGCATGCCATATATATATATATATTATATAATATATATATATAATTATATATACTATATATATAAGTGCTTTATATTACAGTTGGAATATTCAGTGGACTTTTTGCCTGTAAAAAGGTTTGAGGCTTGTCTATGTGACCAAATTGTGTATTAATATGACTAAAGGCAGAAGGTCTTGTTTAATTGGAGAACCATGTGCTCTTGTGTGTGTATAACAGCTATTGCCTGGCAGGTTACTCCTCAGGGTACCTGCTGTAAATGAACCAGATTCTTTCACTCTCTATTATAAGTTACAAAAGCACAAAAATTTTTTACAACTGTACGATCATTGCCAGAACTGTACATTAACCATTTTGCACTGTCCAAAATGACAATTAATAACTATTTGAAGTTATAAGTAAACAAACACCACATGGTTGACCAAAATACTGTACACACTCGTGAAAATAATTTAAACTTTGACCTTTTAATTCTGATTTTACTTAAATAAATTTGATTTGCAGACATACTGAATTCCAGTTAATGAGTTTATAAATAATATATAACATTGCATAATAATAATAATAATTAATAATAATAACAATTAATAATAATAATATAATAAACTGCAATCTACCCATTATTTATCAATAATTATTTAAGTTTTGTTTATGTGAATTATTTGTTATTTTTTTAATACTAACACTTATATAATATATATATAAATATTATATATATTAATATTATATATAGATATTATTTATACTTATATATGTTTAATATAGGCAACGCTATTTGTTAGATCATTTGGGATAATTTTTTTTTCCATCTCAGAACAACAGCATGACCAAGGACTATAAGAAAAACACACAGGATTATAAGAAGATGTTCTGAGAAGTTTGTGACCGTCAGGAATAGTCGTGTTAGGTGTTTAAACAGAGTTACAGTGACACGCCCTTTCACTGGCTAAGTTGATTGATTAGTTGAAAAAGTTTATTTAAACAGTGCAAACATAATATTTAAAGTCATAAACACTTAATTGCTTTAAGTAATCAAAAATAGAGAGAAAAAAAAAAGAATTTGTTTAGAGTAGTAGTGTCAACGTAAATGTAAAATAGTTAGAACTTAATATTTTAAGTCAAATTCACTTAATACCGTATTTGTACTAAAATAATTGGGATAGGAAAATTCCAGTTCAGTTTGCACCTTCTTTCGTCAATGACCACGCAATGCAGTATTTATTTATTTATTTATTTATTTATTTTGGATTTTATTGAAACATATAACAAAGCAATAAACATCATTGATAATGATACTCTTTATGAGCTACAAAATCTAAAGCCACTTTTACACATGCAGTACAAGAAGCAACATGAACATAACTGTGAGAATATTTGCAGTTGTGGCATGACCATAAATGTGTCTTACACAAGATCATTCGTCAGCTTTTGGACCTTTGCCGGTAGCTCACTTTGACCTAAGTTTAGCATTACCTGCTGAATGAAGATGAAACTGTTTTTACTGGACTTTGGGTTTACAAGGCTGCCCACTTGGATGATCTCCACTCTGGAGGGGTTCAGATGTGGCGATGTCGAGGCTGTGGCTCTGTTGTCCTGTCCTCTGTTGTCTCCAGCAGAGAATTCCTACTGGAATGTCCAAGGATTCTCCATAGTTAAGATTCTTCGTTGTGTCAGAAACCAGACAATAAATAATAAATTCAGGTAAACTGCAATTTGTCAGTATATGCCTATATGCTATTATGTCTTTTAGTTTGCTTTTTAGAATTCATTGTGGTTTTATTTCTTTTTAGTAATGTTGTGTAAACAGGCCCAAATCAACTTAAAATCAACTTAAATTCAACGAAACATCTTCATACAGTAAATACTAATTCTCATTACCCACCTTTCTAAATCATTCAGAGCATACAGCAAAATTGCAATGTTGAATAACAATAGTAAGTAACAATAATAATTAAAATAAACTTACTCGCAGAGCTGCTCTTGGAGATCATAGATGCATCATCCCCAAGAATGACTGGAAGTCCCCTCAGGACAAGACATATAGTGGCTGTTTGTTCAGTGCTCTACAAGGGGGTATAGCACACACTTATACAGTATGCGGAACAAATAAACTTGTTTTCCTTCTTTTTGTTGGTGGTATCTCCACAGAGCCTTGGCTTTATTTGTCCAGTTGAAATTTGTGCCTCTGAGATTTACACTTCCATTAGTTCGATATGGAGAGAATGTGTTTTTGTAATATGGCAGAAACAAGCATCAAGATTATTACAACAAAAAAAAAAAAACAGAAATATCAATCCACCTTTGTCTGTTGTAGTAGCTCCGTTAACTGCTGGCCAAGTCCGACCTGTCTTCCCCTTGAAGATTTCTATCATGTTTGGACAAAACCCACAAAAAGCGCACGCGTCTTTTTTTAAAGATTTTCCCTAACAACTCCAAGAAAACCTGAAAAAAAAAAAAAAAACAAGCCACATTTTTGCATGCAGGCAAAGTTACTCATAACACAAATGAACCTCTTTTAACTTGTTGTATAATTATGTATTGTATGTAAGACAAGTAAAAAAAAAAAAAAACATTATACTACAAAAGTTTTTACTGTTTTTAATTTGGAGTACTTAAGCATAGAAATCAACTCACCAAGTTCACAAAGAAAATGGCCTCTTCTTTACTGCATTCAACTGTCTATTTAAAACAGTACAAACTTGTGAAAAACAGAAAAATGCTAATGTATTTTTTTTTTTTTTTTTTCAACTGCATGCAGCTACAGATAAGTTCCAGGCAGAAAACATATTTATTCAAGGCGACGGTAAACTGCAGAAAAAGAAAAAAAAGAAAAGAAAAAAAAAAAGGTGCGATTTTCTCAACATCCGCAAACAAACAAGCCCAGACCAGTTTTAAATCTTGAGCCAATCAGCGGCAACTGGGGTGTAGCTTAAGGTGAAACTTGATAGTTTAAGCCTACAAAATTGAGTACACCTAGTGATTGTCTCATCTACTCATACCGTTTAAGTAGTGCAATAAAAACCTTTTTTTTTTTTTATTTATTTTTTATAAGTGATAGTTACTCAAACTGTTTGCATAGAAACACCAACTTTGGGGTTAGCAGTGTTAGGTTTCCACCATTGAGAGAATAGTCTCTGGTTCTTTTATTAGTGATCTAAATCTATACCTGAAGTTACTTTGAAAAATATTCAATTGTTTAAAGCAATAAATAAATCAATCTAAATTAAATGATCTTATTTTTCCTTACAGTATCTTCATATCCACTGGTATCACGACATAACTGCAGAATGGGTCCCGATGGAACTTCCTACAGAGGTCTCTGAGTAAACCAACAATGTGCTGTTTGAAATGTCAGACTTGATGCAGATCAGTGTTTCACTTGTAGGACCTCTTTGCGCGGTACAGTACTGATGCGGTATTGATTCAGCAGTGAGATGAATCAATGGCTATCTGACTATGGTCGGGTTTTCACTTTCTATGAAAATGAAGAATGCCCATTGTCTCCTTTGCCTCCAGCGGCAGTGAAGGTCAATTATTAATGGTACTTTTAATGAAGGTCACAAAGACAAGTCATTAAAAGCTGTCGCTTCCATCCCATAAATCATGCTTCACGTGTTTACCTTAGACGTCCGTCTCGGCTAACAGCCTGGCAACACCATTTCCTAGATCAAGTCATAACCATTATAAGAATATTAATGCCGTATCTCTGCGGACAGCTCATTTAAAATGGATGAAGCAAGTCCTAAGGCTCTGCCTGGTCAGTGCAAACACAGCATGCTCATTAAAACTAAATTGTCTTGTAATGTGAACTTGTTTATCATAAGTGAAAGAGTGCAGGGAAGAGCACGGGTGACAGCCAACACAGTCGCTTTAATGTTATTTAAATTGCTTTAATCTGCACCTTCTTGGGTTTGTCAGGAATCTAAGGTTATAATTGTTTCAGGTCGGAAATGTATCTTTTACGAAAGGCATTGGTTAGGCATTGAAATGTTTATCTCAGAGACATGTGCATGTGCCTGTTTGCAGATCTTCTTGAAAAACGCTCATTTAATATCTGGTCTGTGAGACTCATTTAGATAGATGCTTAGACCCCAAACATCGGTTTAGTCGACCAAGAAGACAACAAGACTTTGTAACCCTAGTGGATCAGACTACACATGCCCCTTTTGCATTAGTGAATTTGGCTGCTCATGACACCACCAGTTCACTGGATCTCCTTCCTTGGAATACTTTTGGTACAGTTTGTCCTGACCACTGCAGGCCAGGAACATTTCACAAAAGCTGTATTTTTGATCTAATCATCTAACCATTCAAATTTGGCCTTTGTTAAATCTTTTATGCTTGTCCAATTGTTCTGCTTCAAATATATACAGTATATGGACAGTAGTTCCCTTGGGCTCCTCAGTGGAACGGTTGTAGTCATGACCATCCGGTCGTGACCCAGTTCTCCTTTGGTGTGGCAATCCTTTGGAGCAGCAAACCCAGCTGAGAAAGGAGGCCTAAACATCAAGGGGCTGGGTTAAAATGGCTGGCCTTAGCGAAACCGAAAGTGGCAGCTCATGCAGTCACTCAGAAGGGAGTAAGCACTGAAAAGTCTGCATGTCCTTAAAGTTTGTGGGGCACATGGCATGGTCACGTTTACCTGCCACTCTCTTTGATGACTTCCACATGTTTTCTCCTGACTTCCAAACCCCAAGCTACTGTAAGCTCCATGCAACATGTAATGGGCATGTTCCACTACTGAACAATATTCTGAGGCTACAATGGGCACAGGCTCACCATATCCTATATACAGTGAGGGTAGTGCCTGGCATTTATGCCCAGGGTTGTACAATAGCGGGGTGGGCCATTTATATGGATACACCTTAATAAAATGGGAATGGTTGGTGATATTAACGTCCTGTTTTTTCAATAGGAAGAGGGTCATGTGACACATCAAACTTGTTGGGAATTTCACAAGAAAAACAATGGTGTGCATGGTGCGTTTTAACGTAACTTTATTCTTTTATGAGTTATTTACAAGTTTCTCTTTGTTCACAGCCATTGACATGTCGAAGAGGTTAACACGTGATGAGCGGATCGAAATTGTGTTGATATCTGGTGAACGCAGTAACCGGGTCATTGCAGCAGATTTCAATGCGAGACACCCTACGAGACCACCCATCTCCCATGCTACAGTTAGCAAACTGCTTGCTAAGTTTCGTCAAACTGGTTCAGTGTTGGATTTGCCAAAATGTGGACGCATGAAAACCGTCACTAATGAACAAACATCAGTGGCTGTCCTAGCTTCATTCAGCAAGAGCCCACAGCGTAGCACTCGCCGCATGTCACTGGAGAGTGGCATTAGTCCAACATCCCTTCGGCGGATATTAGCTACTCACAAATGGCACCCGCTTACAAACTCCAGCTACTGCAGCATCTCAACGAGGATGACCCAGATCGGCGCACACAATTTGCAGAATGGGCAAAACAAAAATTGGAACAGGACCCTCAGTTCACGCAGAAGATTTTGTTCAGTGATGACGCAAACTTTTATGTGAATGGTGAAGTTAACAAACAAAACCACCGCTATTGGTCTGACACTAACCCACATTGGATAGATCCCTCCAAGACTGTTGGAACAAAAAAAGTGATGGTATGGTGTGGTATATGGGGTACAAAGATAGTGGGGTCATTCTTCATCAATGGAAACCTCAAGGCCACTGGATATTTGAAATTGCTACATGATGATGTGTTTCCCTCTTTATGCACTGAAGCTGAGTTTTTCCAGCAAGATGGTGCACCACCACATTATGGGTGTCAGGTCCGAGCATTCCTAGATGAAAAGTTTCCTGAAAAGTGGATTGGTCGTCGTGGGCCAGTTGAAGGGCTCCCAAGGTCTCCCGATCTGACCCCCTTAGACTTTTATCTTTGGGGTCATCTGAAGGCAATTGTCTATGGTGTGAAGATACGAGATGTGCAGCACCTGAAACTACGGATACTGGAAGCCTGTGCTGGCATTTCTCCTGCGGTGTTGCTATCAGTGTGTGAAGAGTGGGAGAAGAGGGTTGCATTGACAACCCATCACAATGGGCAGCACATCGAACACATTTTATAAGTGGTCAGAAACTTGTAAATAACTCATGAAAGAATAAAGTTACATTAAAACCAAGCCCACCATTGTTTTCCTTGTGAAATTCCCAATAAGTTTGATGTGTCACATGACCCTCTTCCTATTGAAGTTGGATCCAGGATGGCCGACTTCAAAATGGCCACCATGGTCACCACCCATCTTGAAAAGTTTGCCCCCTGACATATACTAATGTGCCACAAACAGGACGTTAATATCCCCAACCATTCCCATTTTATTAAGGTTTAACCATATGAATGGCCCACCCTGTGTATAATTAATATCATGTGGTTATTACCAGTAGTAGTCTTTATAGCAACTAACTTGTTTTTCACAGGTATAACATGATTATATCAATCCTCTGACAAGATAATGGAAACAACACCACAAAATAATAACACAGGTCACAAAGTGACAAATGAACAGCTGACTGTCATAAAAAAAAGATCATTTTCCAGCTCATCTCACACTGCACAAACTTGTCCAAGTAAAATGCTTCATTTTCTTTGAATACTTAACTTTCATGTTCCAGACTAATAGTTATTGTTTTTTTTTTTGTTTGTTTTGTTTTGTTTTTTTCCCCCTACAGCTAAAATGCTCAACATATTTTGAGAGGATGTTAGCGGTGAGCTTGTGGGTTGCCATAGCAACCTCTGCTTGGCCTGCAGGCAGTGTGTCGAGATGTCAAACATGGCCACCCACATGGAACTGTGATCGAGACAATCATCGCTGCATTAGACGGTGAGTTGAGGACATGTCTTTAGCAATTCCCTGATGATGACTCACTCACTTTCTCTTTCGCTCTGTCTGATCAGCTAATTAGTTGGTAAATTGTCAAATCAGTTGTACTTATATTTAGTAGGGTAGAGACCAATACTCACTCACTCACGTACTCACTCTCGCTCATCATCTATACAGCTTTATCCTGTATTCAGGGTCATGGGGGACCTGGAACCTGTCCCAGGAGACAAAGGGCATAACGTGGGGTACACCGTGGACGGGTTGCCAATTCATCGCAGGCCACACACAGATACAGTACACACACTCATTTACACACACTACGGGCAACTTTGGAATGCCAATTAATAGCTGTCGTTTCCATAACTGTGGAAAGAACCCGGAGTGCCCGGAAAAACTCACCAAGCACGGGGAGAACACGCAAACTCCATGCACACAGAGACGGGAATCAAACCTGGCTGGGAATTGAATCTGGTCCCTGGAGGTGCAAGGAGACAGTGCTAACCACTAAATTGGGTAATAAATGTAGAACAATAGTGAGTTCGGTTGTGTTAAAAAAAAAAAAAATGTGTCAAAGATTTACTAAAGAAAATATTAAGAAATAGTCAAAGTCAAAACTAAACCTCAAAGCACACATTAAAGAAATTAAAGGTGTATCTTAAAATGACTTAAATGAAAGCAGACAGAATCACAAATGAAAGAATTCCACTTTTTTTTTCTTGTAGTATGTGAATGAGCAAGTGTTTGTTAACCAGAGGTGTAAAAATGGGAGAAAAAAAAAAAAAAGATTAACATTTGGCTTCCATGGTTTTTAATTATATTACAGAGGTTTCTAGATAGATGGATGGAAGCATCATATATAATAACCATTTTGTACATGCTAAGCTATAATAGCAATGAAAAAAAAAAAACTAACTTTACAAAGACTAATTTAACATGCTTATCTGCAAAACCTTGCTATTTAGCATACTTGATTAGCTAAATAACTTATTCATTTATTAATAAATAAATAAATAAATAAATAATAAATAAATAAATATATATATTTCCCCCCCTCAGGCTAATGAAAACCTGTACAAATGGGTTAATCTGTAGTAACTATATTACTACAGTACATTAATATAGTCACTATATTAGTAACTATGAGGGAAAAGATGTATTTTATAAAATAAGAAATATAAAACCGTTTGTGTAACATTGAGATTTGTGAGGTCATAAATTCATTTAGCTTTTTTTTTCCCTCATAAAAAAAAAAAAAAAACCATTCAGCTAATCATTAATCGATATCTGAGTACAAATGACATTAACAAAGTCCAGTTACTCACATTGTATGTTATAGAATCATGTGTCATGAAAAAAAAAAAATGTAAAGTGCTACTTTGCCCAGTTTTGTCCAGTGATTTATTTTTATTTATTTTTTTACAACAGACAACTTTAACAGATGTGACAATACGCCTAAATATAATCTGAATATCTTAAAAGATGTTAAAGTTGAAATAATTATATCCTTCTAAATTAATTGGCTTTCATTTTCTGAAGCAATCCAGAATAAAATATATTCATTCAGCCACATATGAATCATGAAATGCACTGGACTGTATTATCCCATAAAGGCAGCATCAACATTGCCTAGATTATGATAAATGCATAAATTGATAATTGCCTGAAATTCCCTATCCTCTAGAAACGAATGCCAAGCAGACTCATTACAGTATGTAGAAATAATGGCGACTGTTAAAAAGTGTGAAATGTACTCTTAATTAAATCATAATAATGTTACGTAATAAATTCATGTAAACCAGTATAAATATCCACAAAGAATTCATGAGACCTCTGATATGAATACCAGGCCGTATATGTTAGTCATCAGTCAAATATGTCAACCCATCAACACCGACGCGTTGGCGTATGAGCCTGACGGGTGAAATGTCAGGCAGTGCATTTACCTAAAACAACATTATAAACAGACTTCTTCTGCAGCCACAGCGGCTTGTAGATGTCAAAAGTGAGACCTTATGGGCACTGATGGGTTTGTGTCATGTTTATTAAATTCTCTTAAGTGACTGTATGATGTGTAACACTTTTGTACCATTGTATGCCTATACCTATAAGTGAAAATATGCATAATAAACTTGAAATATATAAAATAAGTTAAAGCAAGCTAAGAATATGTACACCTGTCACGGTTACTGCTTGCCGGACGAAAGAGAGACATGATAGCAGAGGTGGAAGTGATCAAAGGATTTTAATGATAACAAAAACAGGGAACAAACAGAACAGAACATGAACTTAAACCAGGATACACTAAACATGGAGCTACACTGAACTAGACATTACAAACAGACTGAAAGACAGACCGACAGGCTAGGAGATAGACAAAGGCCAGGACAACACAGAGCCAGGAGGACATGGAGCCAGGAAGAACACAGAGAACTAGGAGAACACAGAGAACTAGGAGAACACAGAGAACAAGGAGAACACAGAGAACAAGGAGAACACAAAGCTAGGAAAAACATAGAGCTATAAAGGACATACCAGACAAACAGTAACCCTAGACGAACAGATGCAAGACAAGGACAACACAGAACTCAGGAACATTTATAATCACACTAATTAGCAAAATCAGTTCAGGTGAGCGCCACATCACCTGACTGAGGTGCATTCTGGGGATTAGAGTCCTTCACACAAAGAACACAAAGAAAACATGAAAAACACAAGGAACTCTCTGGGCGCTTTGTCGCCCTCTAGGGGTAATCCCTGACATTACCCCCCCCCAAAAGGCGCACCACCGGGGCGCCAAAGGAGGACCCGGACACCCTCCCCAAGGTCCCAGTACCGTCCTCCCTACAGCGAGGCTGCAAGGGATCTCCCCTTGGAGTGGAAAGGAGATTATTCCAAGTTTGGTGCCGAGGTCGGACGGCAGAGCGGTCACGGAATCCTTGAAGAGGGGCGATGGAGTCAAGAGCACGGCGTCCTGGAACCCGTGCGGAGGCAGGAGCACGGCGTCCTGGAACCCGTGCGGAGGCAGGAGCACGGCGTCCTGGAACCCGTGCGGAGGCAGGAGCACGGCGTCCTGGAACCCGTGCGGAGGCAGGAGCACGGCGTCCTGAAACCCGTGCGGAGGCAGGAGCACGGCGTCCTGGAACCCGTGCGGAGGCAGGAGCACGGCGTCCTGGAACCCGTGCGGAGGCAGGAGCACGGCGTCCTGGAACCCGTGCGGAGGCAGGAGCACGGCGTCCTGGAACCCGTGCGGAGGCAGGAGCACGGCGTCCTCGAACCCGTGCGGAGGCAGGAGCACGGCGTCCACGAACCCGTGCGGAGGCAGGAGCACGGCGTCCACGAACCCGTGCGGAGGCAGGAGCACGGCGTCCACGAACCCGTGCGGAGGCAGGAGCACGGCGTCCACGAACCCGTGCGGAGGCAGGAGCACGGCGTCCACGAACCCGTGCAGAGGCAGGAGCACGGCGTCCACGAACCCGTGCGGAGGCAGGAGCATGGCGTCCTGGAACCCGTGCGGAGGCAGGAGCACGGCGTCCTGGAACCCGTGCGGAGGAAGAGGCGGCTCGTCGTCCTCGGCGGCGCATGACGGCGGCGGCGGAGGAAGAGGCGGCTCGTCGTCCTCGGCGGCGCATGACGGCGGCGGCGGAGGAAGAGGCGGCTCGTCGTCCTCGGCGGCGCATGACGGCGGCGGCGGAGGAAG
>QNUK01000845.1:200000-211423 GCA_013621035.1 Clarias magur | reverse complement strand
ATTAATACAATATATAAAATAAAAATAAAACAAATTAACTTGCACTTTAGCTTTAAAAAAGTTCAAATAAATCCCAACAGATAAGTGTTTCATTTGTGCGCGCAGGCTCCGTGTGTGTGTGTGTGTGTGTGTGTGTGTGTGTGTGTGTGTGTGTGTGTGTGTGTGTGTGTGTGTGTGTGTGTGTGTGTGTGGAATTAGCCCCTTCCCTTGCCTCGTCTTACACAGTAAAACTCCTCCTCCCTCCCCCCATCTCGCTTTTTAAGTTTCACAACAAACACACACACACAACGGAAACGGGGAAAAAAGAATCTCTCTAATGACACTTGCGTGAGCGCAGACTAACGGAATCACTGCTGTAAAGTAAAAAAAATAAATAAATGAACCAGCACCTTACCTTTGAAAACAATCGCGAGAGAGCAGAGTTTCTGTGTAGAGCAGAGTGTGTGTGTCTGTGTGAAGCCGGGGAGGCGGGGTGTAAAAACTAAAAAAAAAAAAAAAACTCGGCACTCGTAAACCAAGACATGCTCGTTTTTCAAGTCAAAATTTTTATGCAAATCTTTGCTCGTCTTGCAGGACACTCGTAAACCGAGTTACTCACAATCCGAGGTTCCACTGTATTTAAGGCTCTGTGTGGAACTATTAAACGTTAATGTGGAACTATTTCAGGTGCTGTATGGAACAATTAAAAGTTTATGTGGATCTATTAAATGTTCTGTATGAAACTATTTAGGGTTCTATGTGGAACTATTAAAACTTAATGTGAAAGTAATTCAGAACTGTTAAAATGTTTATGTGGAACTATTAAAGATTCTGTGTGGACCTATTAAAGGTTCTATGTATAATTATTAAAGGTTCTTTTTGGAACGTTAAAGGTTTTATGTGGAACTATTGAATGTTCTATGTAGATCTATTAAAAGTTAATGTGGAACTATCTCAGGTGCTGTATGGAACTATTAAAAGTTTATGTGGATCTATTAAAGGTTCTATGTGGAACTATCAAAGTTTTTTGTGGAACTATTTCAGGTACTGTATGGAACTATTTAAAGTTTATGTGGAATTATTTAAAGTTTATGTGGAACTATTAAGGGATATATGTTGAACTATTAAATGTTTTATGTGGGAGTATTAAAGGTTTTATATAGAACTGTAAAATGTTCTGTGTGGAACTTTTATAGGTTCTATGTATAATTATTAAAGGCTCTATTTGGAACTATTGAATGTTCTATGTAGATCTATTAAAAGTTAATGTGGAACTTTCTCAGGTGCTGTATGGAAATATTAGTTTATGTGGAACTGTTAAAGGTTCTGTGTGGAACTATTGAAGTTTTTTTGTATAATTATTAAAGGTTCTATGTGGAACTATTAAGGGATATGTGTGGAACTATTCACTGTTTTATGTGGAACATTAAAGGTCCTATGTACAAAATGAAACAAATATTTTATAGCAATTTCCTGTAATTAATCACAGAAGACAGACTAATTAATAAGTTAAATTCTCCACACAATTTCACAGCATTTGTTTTGAATATTATCTACACACTTTTGCTCCAATATAAGGTAAAACCAATATAACAAAAACTCAGATTGAGTCCAGCAGGGTTGCTGCAACATGCAACAAAACGTCTTGTCTCTTCATCCATCCATTTACAAAACAGTGATAATGTCCGACCATCAAGGGAGTCGCAGAAAACAAACAAAACTTTATGCTTCAGTTAACGGGCCTTGTTTTTATCATCATCAGCTTCTTATTGTGTCCAAGGCAAACATTTTTAAACGCCTTTTAACTCGGTCATCACAAAAAAACAGCCAACATTGTAAAGAGAAGACACACCACAATGAGTCTTTAAAAAGTTTTATTTGCACAAAAATACTATAGTTATTACTATAATAAACCATTTAAAAAGCATTACTTCCTATTGGCAGGAGATAAAGCATCCATAAAAGTTTTTTATGGGATGTTTTCTACATTTCTCCACCGATCTTGGCCAAAAAATACACTTTGTGCCGCTTTAGTCAGTAAAGGCGAACATCTCAGGAAAGAGAAAATCAAGAAGAATACTCAGTTAAATGAGCTGGAGCAGGTTGGAGTGGGAGGTGATACTGCAGTGGGGCTTCTTCTGCATCACCCTGATATACAGTAAGTCTGTATATCTAAAAAAAAAAAATCCAATATGGACAAGACGGACAGGCAGTGAGAGCCCACTGAGGCGTCATCTCTACCAGCCTCTGCATCAACTTTCTGCATCAATCTGGTTCAAATCCTCCAGCTGAGTCTGCAGGGCAGCACATCCCCTACACATGTCTAGCTCCTGGACATTGTCCTGTCGAGCCTCCAGCTCTGTTAGTCGCTGCATTATGTCATTGAGCTCGGCGACATAGGACGAACTGGAGCTACTGTAGACGTCGCACGCCGCTTCTACATTAAAAAAGAAAACAAAAATAGAATATTAATCATTTCTGTACACAGGATATTGTATTCCACACTCACAGAAAGAAGCTCCGTGGACACAACACCAACTCACTGCTGTCTTTTTCAGTGATGTCCTCTGTCTTCTTTTGTTGACACGTGTCATCTCTACTGTGCAGTATGAGTGATCATGATAGCAAGGTGACCTGTGCATACTTAATGGTTAAGCCAGTGGGTGTGGTCTAGCAGACTTTTTTTGTGATTGGCTAAAATATACTACAGGTAACCAAACCAATCAGATCCACTCCCTCAGTACCATGAATTCTGCATAGCGTTTTGTTGGAATGTACATTTTCCACAGTAAGAATGGAAGCGGAGATCACAAAGCTGCAACATGCTTAGGATGTGAAATTACTGTAGGTGTAAGCATTAGCATGCGGTACAGACTACATATTTTTACATAAAAGGTTAAGATGTTGCTTTGCTGTGCATTCTAATGTGTGGCCTGATCATGTGCTCCTGTACATAGAAGAAGCATCTCGGTGGAACAAAGTAAGACTGGTGATAAAGAAAAGAGTAAGTCTGCACACTCTCAATCCATGTTGCTAAAGTCAGTGACATTCAGCCAAAACATGGTATATGGTGTCTGTAACTTTTCTTTTTTTATTATTCAAATCTGTCAATGACCTTAATGTGTAATGTCATTCAGATGAAACCTGGCCAATTTAGATTTCACATGAAAAGACATTGTCAGGGATAACCCCTAGAGGGCGCCGAAGCGCCCTGTGATTTTTGTGTGTAGTTCCTTTTTTTCCCTTCATTTCCCATTAAGCACCTCGGTCAGGTGACGTAGGGCGCTCACCTGCACCGACTTGCTCATTAGTTTTATTATAAAGGGTTTGTTTTAGTTCAGTTTATTGTCTTGCATCTGTTGATTTTCACCTCGTAAATGTCTGTATGTTTAGTTCGTGTCCTTCGTGGTTCTTCTATACGCGTTTTACTTTCATTTTCATTTAAAGTATATCTGTTTCTGTTCATTTCCCTGATCTTTTGTTATAATAAAAACATCGTTTCCTGAACCACCTGGATCCTCTGCATTTATGCCTCGCACCCAGCAACGTGACAGACATAAACCTATAAAAGTGCAAAGATATTGCAACCTGGATTTGACATGGTTACGGACACTACATTTTTTTTTGGGGGGGGGGGGGGGGGGCTTAATTATTGCACAGAATGTTTTCATTTAAGAATAATTTTTTTTACGTTTCATATGCTTCGAGCAGCTTAAACCAATTTTAGTAACAATACTCCTAAAGAAATTTGTATAATTAGCATTTTAAATGATTATTGTTTGAAGTGACACAGTAGGATGCTGAAAATGGCCATTTTTTTCGGGCACACATAAAATCACCTCTCCAAAACAACTGAAGTTAGCAAGTTGAAATTCTTTAGGGGAAATTTTAGATCGACTTCTTTGGCGCAGATATTTGTTGTATTTCATGTATAACATGAAAAAAATTTAACCAACTGACACTACTGTGTTTGGGTCGATAAAGTGGCAGAGATAGAGGCCTAACAGGATCTACTGTAGTTATGCGGAGAGCCCGGGTGGACGCATGGACCCAGAGACTGTAAGAGTATGGAACCAGTGTGAACCAGAGGCTATGAGAGATGAAAGCCAGTGTATTCCTTCAGCACCTCAATGTCAGTCCATCCTGTGCTTACTCAGGACATCAGCTTTTTCAACCTATAGTCTGAGATGAAGGTGATGCAGAAGAAGAGCAATTTTTCCATCGACATCACCTTCTATCTTCTCCTGCTCAAGCATCATTGTTCCAGTGCAAAATCACCACCATAGTCTTTCAAGTGGGAAAAAAAGTGCTTTTAAATGTTTTTTTAAAGGAATTTAAAGGTTTGTCTCGATAAGAACCTGACTAGGATCAAAACAAACGAGAAATTGAGCCAGCTTTGCCTCATGCCAATAATCTCAATAAAAACCAACTAATTACACACACACTAATTACCCATTAAGTGCAAACTAAAGGGGTTCTACACCTATTGTTCGTGCAGCTCCTACGGTAATCACACATGAGCCGTCAGTGGCATTGCGTTGTAAATGGACGCATAATGACTCAACAGTCTGCTTTTCAAGGCACCGGACTTAATCCAAGTTTAACCAACATGCTAAATTTTCAAATCATCTTAAAACGGTATCAATCCTACCAGAAATATTTGAATACACAGTACTTATTGAGTGAGGATCACATTGTATTGTTGTAATTTCTTCATATATACTGTATATATTACTGATGTGCTCTATTTATATTTACGAAATAGTTTGTGGAATGTGTGAATTTATCTGCAACGGATTCATATTTGCATCTGTTACCTCCTGTAGGCAGGGTGTAAATGACCGTGTGTGTTCATACACACAAAGGCAGCTGGAAGTGGAGATAAAGTGGACGATCCAGTCTACAGCAGTTCTTACTCGCGGCTGTTCATGGTGATTACGCAACTCAGAGTAATGTCCCCGCTCATTTTAGACTGAAATTGCATTTGTGTTAAAATTAAGACAAATCTTGTGACAAAGACAGAGATGCACACATAAACACACACACACACACACACCTCTCCAACAACAAGCACACATCTATGGCCCATTCACGCAAACATTAGCACGTTTTGATATAAACGGTTGATTAATCATCTCGACACACAGTACTTGGCTCTGCTTTATGAAGATGTGCCGTGCCCATGATGTGAACCCCTACGTACATGCAGAATACAACATTTGCAAAACAAAATGTGGCCACAAGAATGAATTTCTGGCTCTTTGTTAATCCGAGATTACATAAAAAATGTATAAAAATGATTACAGTATTTGGTCATGTGGAGAACATGGCTAGACCTTGTTTAGAATTTCTTTTTTTCTCTTACGTTAACGCCCGTGCTACACTCCTTCTTCTCCGGCATATTGTGGCTGGACAAATCAGATCCCAGATGCATCAGCGCTCAGGGTACAAAGCAGACCTCTACAGTATTAGAGTTTAGAATTTATGTAAAATTATGCACTTTTTAAAATGTTATTTAACTGCATAATGACTTTAAAATTAACACCAGATTATGGAATAGAAGCAGACCTAACGGTCTAAAGGGGCATATTCATCTGTACATGGAACAACATCAGTCACTGATACAGTAAGAAAGTTTCAACATTCAATCATTGTTAATAGAGAGCGATAGAGAGAGACAGGATATAGTAAACTTTCCATTAGGAATATCCACAGCTTTTACTGAGGATGTGTATTCATATAGACTGCAAAGCACTTATGTACATTTATATATTTATCAAATATATTTATTTATTTATTCTTCATACCCAGCTTTGGTGTTACATCTGTGTGTGTGTGTGTGTGTGTGTGTGTGTGTGTGTGTGTGTGTGTCAAGATATTGCGTCACCTTGCCCAGAGATTGTCAGAAAGTCTTCTGATATAGGATTTATACTTAGTGAGTGAGAAAATATATTTTTATTACTGTTAAGTTCTATGTGAAGCAGAGTGAATATACAGTAACTCCACCATACAATGTCACATTTTGCAGGTAATCTCTTTCGTGTTTTTGGTAAGCGATTTTTGTTTCTTGTAACCTGATCATACTCAGCATGGTCTCATCTGTACAAGACAGTACCGGCATCCGTAGAATTGATTTCCATTGATACAAAGTTTGAATTCGGTCTTGGCGTTGGACTACTGACCGGTAGGTCCTGGGTCCAAACCCCAGCGCATCCAAGTTGAGCCTGAGCGAGGCCCTTAAACCTCAACAGATCCGACGTATAATGAGACAAAAATGTAAATCGCTCTGGTTAAGGGCGTCAGCCGGAAGTTTAAATTTTTTTTGGGGGAAAAAAAGGTATTAGTGAATACTCATGTACTGATTTAATTGAAGGTGTATACAGTAGAATGTACCGCAGCATGAATATATAGTAGCTTTTATCATGAAAAACCATGCTCAGTGATTTGTTGTGACAAAAATATATAATATAATATACTATATGTGCACTCATTTCACAGCTGTGCCTTTTTTTTTTTTTTTCTATTTCACAGTATTGAAAATAGAACTTGAAATAGACGTTAACCTAACGTTTGTGTTTAAGATGTCAATGTCCATATCCAAGTGAAAATGTTAAGAGAAAATAATATTAATACTAACCCTTAAAACTCAAGCGGCACAATCCTCCCAGTGTACACAAATACATCTCTCGCAGATATACACTTGACCTGATGATGGAACTGCTACATTCCACTCCACATAATGGACTTGCACTGGGTGGAACAAGGAACTCGCAATAGGTTCACTTTCAGAGAACACTATGAGGTCAATAGATTTCCTGCTGAAGGCTAGTACTAGTCGCTAGACCCGATCTGCTCCTTATTAACAGTTCAGCATGCTGCTGCTGCTGGTGGTGTAATGGAGTGAGGAAGGATTTCAGGTCACACACTGGACACCTCAATCTCATCTGAGCCTTTGTTTGAATGCGGTAGGCTATCTGAGTGTTACTGTTAACCATGTACTGGACACCCCTGAATGGCTATATAGAGCTTTGAACGGCTATTTCTATCACAAAAATGGAATGGAATGGTACAAGTTGCCCCAAAACTAGTTCCTTCGACTCTTCGTGCATTTTTTTTCGTGCACCTTAATAATGGGGTAAAACAGAGAGACACCGCATGCATGTAAAGCTGACATATTTGCAGTTATTGCGTAATGGAACCATATGTGAGTGCCAGGTCCAGACTGAGTATTCGTTCCCTAAAAAAGTAGGAAGTAAGTGTAAATGTAGAATCTTCATGCTTCATGTATATGTACACTGCCTGGCTAACAGTCACACACTCTAAGATTTCATGTCATAACCTGATTACAGCACACACTGTGGTGACCAGTTCATGTATGAAAATGATTCCGCATGCTCCCAGAATCACTCTTTCACACGTTGAGTCCTGGAATACAGTATGGCCGTGCTATCGGTGAGGAAAAGCTCCACAGATGTGATAACCTGGTGATTCAGTACATTCAGGCCGTCAGCTGATTTAGTTCTATCGCCGCATAACGTTGCTGAGTCTCGACCTGAGCGACTGAAGCAACCCCAGATCACAACACTGTCTCCAGAGGCTCGTACAGCGGACACTTCTTCATGTGCTTCCCTTCTTACCCTGACGCACCTATCGTTTTGGACCAGGGTCAACAGGACCACATGACCTTCTTCCATCGCTCCAAAATCCAATCTTTATGCTCCCTAGCAAACGGAATCCTTTTTTTTGCTCCCGATGAGTCTCACTAACAAGTGGTTTTCTTATGGACACACAGCTGATTAGGCTCAAGCCTACGGTATGAGTTCTCTTCACATTGTGTGTCTATGGAAATGCTCTTACATGTAATGTACTTTCACTAATAAATAAAGCTGTGAGTACTACTGATCTTTTTTTTTTTTTTTTTTTTACCGTGCATCTTTACTAAGCATTTAAGTGATCTCCATTCATGATTTTTCTTTTTCTAACATAAGGTTGAAGGTGCAGCGCTATCCTTACAGGTTTTAATAATGTTTGAAGGGTTTTTTTTTTTTAACCCAATTTCAACATATATTCAGTATACAGCATTTTTATTTACACAAATTACTTTTACAAAGAGTATGTGTATGATTAACATACTTGTATAAGTGATCGGCCCTATTCTTCATTGTATAGGTTCAGGGCATTGGTATGATCTGACCTGCGTCTCAAAGATTATGAGAACAATATGAACATAGTACATGTCAATGTTTTGTTAAGAGTCTCAAGGTTCAAGAGATTTTATTTGCCATTTGTGCACTTCCCAAAAGTATGGGTGCATTTTTTTCTTTCTTTCTTTCTTTTTTGTGCAGAAGCTTTTCAGGACAGTGATTAAAAAAAAAAAAAAAAAAAGTGGAATAAACATATAACAGCTACTAAATAGGAGTTTAAGACTATACACACTTAAAAAATATATGTATAAAAGTATGATCCCCAGATATGGAACTATTGCACTGATTCAAATTTTGCTTCTTTTTCGAAGATTTGATTGTACATTTAATATCTCATTTTAGCAGCAAGTCTCCGTATGACTGAGAAGAAGAAAAAAAAAAGCAATGAATGATCCCCCCCCCCCAAAAACATCTCATGATAACACAATGTGAAATGGTCAACAGTCCGAGTTATTACAGAACCATGTCTAATTACTTATTACTCTCAAGCAGGTGTTGTCAAAGTAACCAAATTACTGCTACGGTTCAAGTATAAAGTTCACTCATGTTCTTGCTCAAGACATGACACTAGAATAAGTTTATTTTTAACAAATACTACATTTAATATTTACCATTTAATTCGTTTTTTTCCCCCTCTACAAGTATTTATTTTTTTCTACAAGTTTTTTTAAAAAAAACTTAGTTCTGCAAATGAGGCTTAGTGTCATATTCTATGTGAATCTATTAATGGTTCTATGTGTAATTATTAAGATTTCAAATGTTCTATGTAGAACTACTTAAAAATTAATGGTTCTGTGTGAACATATTAAATGCTCTACGTAGAACCGTCCAACAATATATTTTTCCATTTAAAAAAAAAATTATCAAAGACGCATTGGCATACTTAACATTTTCAGGATTATTTGGAGAAACTTACATTACTGTAATACATTTTTTTTTTAAAGAATTTCAATCAGGCGATTACTCCAGGTACTAAGCGGGTCCTTGGAAAGATCGGTCACGTACAGAAACGCACGCATGTCGCCCTAGGAAGCGTTCGGGATTTGGCCACGCCTCCTGTGTTAACCTTGCGCTCTGATTGGTCCGGGTGGACGAATGGAGAATCCGGAGAGGCGCTGTGATGTGGAGAAAAAGGAGCCGCAGTGTGGCAGCGCGGAGAGGCCAAAACACAGCGCGTCCGCTCCCAGGTCAGTGTTTACGGGCTTTAAACTTCACTGCAGCCACATTTTAACACTTTTAACAACTAATACACACGCCTGATACAGACTGGGACTCATGTGATGGAGAAATAAATACATTCTAAAGGGTTTAAACAGCGTCTTAGCGAGCTAGCTAACCATGTTTGGTTGTTATGGAGATCATCATGCGTTATTAATGTGCATGTTAAAGGGAGTGTGTTTCAGCAACTTATTTGACTTTTAAGATGAATATTTCTTTATTTTAGAGGTTTGTACAGATGTTTATAGGTGTGTGGTTCAATTAGTTACCTTTATTTTCCTTAAATAAAGATTATTATTATTATTATTATTATAGCTAAATGTCACAATCTTTGCCATCATTTTAGATTTAAGATATTGCTACAATATTATTATTATTATTATTATTATTATTATTATTTTAATTAAAGACAATAATAATAATCATAAGCATTGTAATAAAAATCAATTATAATGGTTTAATTTTCTATGTCAATTTTCAACAATAATCTGAATGAATTAAAAAATTATTTCACTGAATAGTTAATAACTACAAAATAAAGAGAGAAAATAATTTTAATTATCTCTGTCAAGACTCCCTCTGTTCAGGATACAACTTTATTCTTATTTAAAGAATAGTATTTAAATAAATAAATATGTCATTATTATTTTTATTGTTGTTGTTGTTATTAGAAAAGTAATTAATTCAACAGTTATTACTGATTTTTTCTGTAATATCCTTTTGAATATGAAATGACAAACGATGCTAATAAAATATCATCACAATAAATAAATAATATTAAATAAAATAAATAGGATAAAATAAATATTAATTGAACAACGTAAAATAAAATATTTTTTTAGACCGAGAAAACTCTTTGGAGAAAATCTTTGTTTATTAAACTTTAAAACATTTTATTGAATAAAGAACATCAAAATAGTAGGTAAAAACCATTTTTAAATAAAATCTTTTATTCTATGTTCAGTTGAGAAATATTTCTTTAATATTGAAATGTACTTATTTTGTGTAAATAAAACTTCTCTCTAATTAAATATCAACAATTCTGCATACTTTTAAATATGAAACGACAAATAATTTTTGGGGGGTGATAAAAATATTTCTAAAATGTTTAAATAAAGAAAGAAAAATGTTTTTTTTAATAGCATGATACAGAAATGTTTTTTTTTTTTAAGTATACATTTTTTAAAGAATTAAAATATATATATATATATATTTTATTTAGTTCAAATCTGTGGATGAATGAAGATGTGAAATGTAACATTTTATCTCATTTTTTCCAATTGTTTTTTGAGTTTTGACTAGTAAATGTATTTATCTTTAGAAAGTTCATACCGTATGACGAAGTAATTGTGAAGTGGGCGGGGCTTAAAGTTGTACTAGTGATTTAAATAAATGTTAGTTGTGAATTTTGGTGAGCTCTATTGAACTGCAGTTTTATTTAAAAAAAAAATATTACAGTTTGACAGAAGACGTGTAGTATTTTTTGTTTGTGCAACACAGGAGATTGCAAGATTTTATAAATTAATTCAGCACACAGATGACATATGGGTTTATTTTGCGGAGGGGAAATAGTCAGCGTCAGACAAACTTTTTTATAGTCGCCACCTCGTAAACTCTGGGCTTTAATAGAGAAGCGACGCTCTCGATCTCCTCATCACTGTACAAGCGTCTCTCATCTTAATCAGTTTAGGACGGAGAGCTCCTTATGAAGCTGTGACTTTTATAATTAAAAACACACACACAGACGGAGAAGAAGCAGACTTGGATCCCGTCCACTTTTTTTTTTTGGGGGGGGGGGGGGGTAAAAAGACTGTTATTGTTTATTTAAAAAACGAATTGCTAGTGGTTTTATTTTATTTATTTTTTGTTAAATTAGAAAAGGCTAGTCCTGCCCTTTTTATATTTTTATTTATCCATTAATTTATTATTTTCAATTTGACTTTCCGTATTTTTTATACTAATGGTTTTTACTTGGTCTTGTTCCTAAAAGCCCAGCTGTTCTGTTTTTAGTTTAACTGTTTT